>NW_015148993.1:330602-400602 GCF_001465965.1 Polistes dominula | reverse complement strand
ATTTTTTTTTATTTCTTTTTCTTCTTCCATCTCTCTTACTCTTTCTATTGCAAACGAAAAGAAGACGTCCTTCTGGTTCTTCCTGGAATCCTTCTGCGCTTGGATCCTAGAATTTTTACTCGAGAATTCTCTCATTCCTTTAAAATCACACATATGCTTTCTATCGATTATTTTTATACGTGTTATTATTTTCTCTAGTTACAAAACAAAACAAGAAACTCTATTAGATTAGTTATTTAAAAAAAAATTTATTTTTAATTAAGTACAATAATTAATATTGAAATTAATAATTAAATAAACATTCCAATGTAATTCATTGAGAAATGAACATATCATAATGAATTTATTTTTATATATTAAATAATAATTATTAAATATTATTAATGAAAATAAAAAATTAATTAAAATATTATTTATTCAGATATGAAATACCAAACATTCTCGATACAAAATACTTTAGTGTGTGTTTTGATTACAGATGCAAAAATTCCACAAAAATTTGCATTATCAAAATTTTAAATTAAAATTTATCTTATATTGATATGTATATACCTATATGCATTCTTTTCTTTTTTAATATAAACTATTAAAAATTCCAACATACACGTAAGCTTACAATTAGTAATCAATTTTTAAATATAAATTATTAAAAATTCTAACATACACGTAAATTTACAATTAGTAACCAATTTTTAAATATAAATTATTAAAAATTCTAACATACACCTAAACTTACAATTAATAATATATTTAATACACACCACCACACGTACACACATACTTTTGCAATTATTGTTTAAATTGAAACACATGCTAGTATATTGTTCAACATTTATTATAAAAACATTTCAATAAGAAAATAAACAGTAATAATTATATTACAAAGTATCTTAGAAAATTAGAAACTTAACTTGAGTGTAGAGAGAAGGAAAATAATGTTAGAAAAATATTTAAAAAAAAGAAAAGTAAAAAATAAAATAAAATTAAAAAAAAAGGAAGAAACAGGATCGAGTTGTAAGTTAAGCCCTCCCTAACCGCAAAAGCCTTCCCTTTCGTTTTATCGTGGAATGTGTGACGTCATTACGTCCACAGGATGTAGTTAAGAGAAATTCCTAGGATAGAAAGTAATATATGTGTGTGTGTATACTTTATTTGGTGCGATAAAAATCATACTTACTAGGATCATTTGCATTATTATCGGATTGACCTTGACGTGCTATTTGAATTTATCATTTATAATTTTTAAATTAATTTCAATAAATGATACACACACACACACACACATTCATGCATAGAACAATATATTTAATACGTACAAACACATACGAAAATTGTTTTTTTCTCTGAAAAATTGCATTTTTTATATTTGATTATTTTTTCTGTTTTTTTTTTTCTTTTAAATTAGTTTTTGTATTTTTTTGTTTTTGTTTAAATTGGTTCGCGCATCGTAGTACAATAAGGTCACCGTCTAAACTTTAAGGGTGAAGGGTGAAGGATTAAGGCCTCGAAATCTTAGCTGCGTGTCATTGTTCCTTCTATAAGAAAAGTAATACGAGAATGTTTTAAAGAGTTGGAACACAGATAGAAAGCGAAAAGGAGACATTACGACTTTTTCTACTCTTGAAACTTACACCCATTGTCAACGTTTACTTGTTTGTAGTGTAAAAGAATTAAAAAAAAAAAAAATACCACGTTGTTGTTCCGTGATATCAATTACTTTGTCAAACATTTTTAAATTAATTATTATAGTCTCATATATTACAATTAATTATTAACAGTCTTTTCTAAAATTATAAAAAGGTTTGATAATTAATTAAATTAATTGAATTCATAAGTCTGATGAGATTTGTTTAAGAAAAAATTAAGTTAATATATTTTTTAATTTATTTACAATCATTTAAATATTTTATTCTTATTTTATAGAAAATTCAATTTTTTAATTATTAAAAAAAATTTATTAGGATGTTGTTCATTCGGATATTTTGTCAAATATTTTTAATATAAAATATTGTAATAGTTTGTTAACCCTTTGGGTACATTTGACGAGTAAGACTCGTCATCTATATAAATATATAAATATTTCTATTTTGTTTTTACTTATATATTTAATTTATATCTTTTAATTGAAATGTTGTTGCAAAAAATATATATTTATATGTCACCAATATAAATATATTCCAAATAAAATGTATTACTTTTACTTATATTAGTCCATATAGTAAGAAATTATTATATAATTAATAGTTATTATTTATTTAATATTTTAATATATAAAATATATAAATATATTTATTATATAATTATATTATTTATATATAATATATTATTATTTAATGTAACACAATATTATCTAATATTGTTATATTAAATAATAATATTATTTAATATAACAATTCTAGGTCTTTAAATTTCTTACTTTATCCTTTATTCATATGTATATATATATTTTTGTTTATAATACAAATTAATTAATCCTTACGTCAAATAAATCTTTTCTAGAAGAACATTTGTAAATTAAATTGAACTATTGTTAACGTTGTTTCTATATATAAATATATTAAATCTATTAACATTAATCTTTCTACATAATTTTAGAAAGATTGAACGAACTATCTACCTTTCGTATATACAATTATAAATATACATATTATACGAATATACAAATACAATAAATTCTTTTGTGTCTGTTTAAAATAGTTGCCAAATTTAATATACATATATACACATATTATCGTATATGTTATTTTTGAATTCGTTGACAATAGAAACGCGTACGAAGTCTCACAGATGAATCAGAGGCTTTAATTTCGGATTTACGTTTTCTCTTAGAAGAAATCGTCGACGAGTGATCGTCACGTCGAATGAGTTACTGAGTGAGTAACTGAGTAACTGAGTGAGTGAGTAAATAACTGAGTGGGTCACGGGCTTTGCGTTAGAAGAATCACGAATGAGAAATTACAGTCAAAATATTCATAAAACTCAATAGTTTGAATTCTACACTTACATATATAAATGTATCAACACACCTGGGTATACTTATACTTTTCTGTCTGTCAGCAATTGTGAAAAGGAGGGGGAGGGTGGGGAGAGAAGGATGAGGATTTTACCAATGGCCTTGACACACTTGATGACCGAAAAATCTTTCTAAGCATAACTAGGTTAGAGAAAGGGGACTTTGAATGGGGAATGTGAAAGAACAAAAATATTCAAATGATGTTTTGAAATTTAATATTTCTTTTTTGGTCAAAATCATGCTAATGAATTTCAAAATATTTTCACGTGTACGTGTGTAATTTATTATTGTATTTTATTGGCAAACCCTTTCCTCTTATATATATAATTTTTATTTTATTATTATACTAATTATTTTATATATTATATTTAGATATATTATATATATAATTTTAATTTTGTTATTATATAAATTATTTTATATATTATATATTTGTAATCTACATTTTAAAAGTTTATCTTCCTTTTAATATTTCTTTTTTTATTTTTTTAAATTACTTAGTTGCTATTATTTATTTCAAAATTGATGTTTATTGCAGTCAATTGTAATTGAAGTTTTTTCTTAAAAATAATTTATCCGTGAGTCATCGGACAAGAGAAGAAACTTTACCGGCGATTCCTTCGTTTAAAACAGGCCAAATTTTTTTATCCCTATATTACATTTAAGAGTTTGCCAATTTGCCAAATGTATACCTACGCTTTGGCCAATGACAGTGATTTAATATATTCAATTCGAAGATACGAAATTAATTTTCAGTAAATCTTTTTGATATTTGACCAAAAATTCTTATTTCAAAAATTATATTTAGGATCTTTACTATCTTTTTTTTTTTTGTTTAACTCGTGATATTTTTTCTCTTTTTTTTTTATTTTGTCATAAAACTCGTTAAATAACAGTCACGAAATAGGATATTTTTTGTTTAATTTTTTTGCAGATAATTTCTACGTGTTTTTTCGTTCGTTCAACGAGAACACGCAATACGATACAATTTTTATCCATTGACACGTTTCTGTTGTCATTTATTATAATATATTTTTCCTGATTGAAAAAGAAAAGAAAAAACTGTGGAAACGTAGGAGAATCTTTTGTTTCGAAAATAATTATCTCGAAAGGTATAAAATATGATTTTTTTATAAACGTTTATGCTTTCACTCTTTCTCTTTCACTTATGATTTCATCTAGGCGTGGTTGATTTGGATTTTTTTTTCTTCTTATTTTTTTTTTTTCATTTTATTCATCGAACAAGTGTTACGCAAGTTTATTCTCACGTTGTTTGATCATCTCGTTGTTATTTCTCATGATTAACATCTTACCCAGAGTCGATACGGTGAAATAATTCATTCTAAAAATAGTTATTCTGTTATCTCCTTAATTATACTCTTCACAGATATTTATTTTATAGCATATTAGGTAATTTCGTTTCTTCCTTCTTTTTTTTAAGTGCTAAGTAAAAGACTTATTTTTTTTTATTTTTATATTCATAATTAAAAAGACAAGTTTCTAATAGAAATTGTGTGTTTGTCGTTTTAAATATGTAAATAAAATAAATTATAGAGTTTTATATATTATATTATATTATATTAATTTGTTATATTTATAGTATTATAATTAATATATTTATTTTATAATATAATATAATATACAAATTTAAATTTAATATATTAAATTTAATATAATTATATTAATTAATTTAATATTATTGTATTTAAATTAAATATATATATATATAGTATAATATATTATTATATATAATACAAATTTAATATATTAYATAATATAATATATTTATTTAGTTAATAATAAATGTAATATAAATTAATAATTATTATTACAATTTTACTATTATATATTTATTATTTATATAATATATTTCTTTAATTAATTATTAATATACTAAATTAATAATTAAATTTAATAAGACATATAACGTTGTTAGAACAATTCTTTACAAATATATATATATATATATAAATAAAAAAAAAACTAAAATTAATCTAAAAATAATTTCAGAAAACATATTCAACGAATAAAAGATACAAGAAACATTTATTTATATTTTTTTTTTCAAATAATTATCAAAACAATAATACTAAACAAAGAAATCATTTTTTTTTTACAGATTCGACGGATATTGTTGATTGCAAGTTGAAATTAATATTAGGATTAATATGGAAACTAATTCTACATTATTCGATATCAATGAAAATGTGGGACGAGGAAGAAGGGGACAATTTCGACAAAGGGGCAACACCCAAACAAAGACTGATGCATTGGGTACAGTCAAAAGTACCCAATTTACCAATCACGAATTTCACTTCAGATTGGAATGACGGTAGAGCTGTTGGTGCTTTAGTTGATGCAGTTGCACCAGGTCTATGTCCAGATTGGCAGGATTGGAATCCTAATGATGCTGTACAAAATGCATCTGAGGCTATGGGTTTGGCTGATGATTGGCTCAACATACCACAGGTTTGTTTTAATAAAAATCCATCATTCTATCATTTATTATTTTCTTTTTTTTTTACGTATCAATTTTACAATATTTTTATGCAACAAAAACATACCACAGGTTTGTTTCGATAAAAATTCATCATTTCACCTTTTTTTCCTTTTTTTTTTAGCTTCATATATCAATTTTATAATATTTTTATTGGACAAAATTAACAAGACACGTTTTGTTTTCTTTTTTGTTATCATAGTTGATAAAACCGGAAGAAATGGTCAACCCTAACATTGATGAGATGTCAATGATGACGTATCTTTCTCAATATCCTAATGCTAAATTGAAACAAGGTGCACCTTTGAGACCACGGACCAATCCCAATAGGTAAGAATTATTTTTTATTTATTTCAATATGTCATTTAATATATTTTATTTTTTATTTTTTTATCTTATATTTGGGTGCATTGATTAAAGTGAGGAGTGTCACCTGATATGTTATTTTGAAATCCTCCATTCTATTTCTTGTTATTTTTCTCTCTCTTTCTCTCTCTCTCTCTCTCTCTCTCTCTCTGTCTATGTTTCTCTTTCTATTTCTCTGTCTTTGTATAAATTTATTTTTGTATTTTGTGATTTAGTTTTCTCAAGTGCATCTTCTTTCTTTTTCTATACCTTTGATATACGATTTTTTGGTCTGAAACAATAATTCATATATTTACAAAATTTATTTAAAAATAAATTGTTTAATAATAATTAACAATAATTAAATAAGTGTATTGAACGTATGAATTAATTTGTTAACAAAAATTACTGTTTATTTTTATAAATAATAATATTAATTATAATTGTCCATTGTTTCAGACCAAAAATCGAGTTGTTTTTTTTTTTTTTAATATCTTTTCCTTTTCTCTCTCTTTCTCTCTCTCTTTCTTTTATGGGAAGATATACGATAGTTTATTTATATTTTATTTATCGTAATATAAGTAGGTATAGTAGTAGTTCATTAGGAACGGTGTTAGATACAAAAAAGTATTTAACAGATATTAGAATAAAAAATTATTTATTAATTAATAAAAATTTATTTCATTTCCCGGTCGCAGCATCCCTCCTCCGCGGTAAGTTGCTCAGCAACGATTTCTTGACATGTATATATATATACATATATATCTAAATATTTAAACGTAATCATAAATTGACAAAAACAATTCGTAATTAGTTTTATGCAATTAATCACCTTTCCTGCCTTTTTAGTTCGTTAAATTTAAATCGATCTCAGCAACATTTTATTGTTTATATTTATTATTATTATTATTATTATTATTATTATTATTATTATCATTATTATTATTGTTATTTATTGTTATTTATTGTTTTTTTCATCATTCTTTGACGTATGTTTTAATTTCATAATTTTTCTATTGATAAACGAAACTTTTTTGTTTTACCTTTTTTTTTTTTGATTATTTTCTTTTTAATCTTTGAATCCATTTTTTTATTTTTATTTATTTAGTTTTTTAATGTTTTCATTTGATGTGTGATGTATTATGAGCTTTTAGATATTGTTTATGTGTAGCGCAGGATTTTTCCAATTATTTTTTCCATTTTAACAATTTCCCTAAAACAAACCCAAGTAAAAAAAATATTTTCTCGAGCTTATTACATTTGAATATCATAATTGTATCTTGCATACGTATGATATTTTAATTGAAATTCATTTGAATTTGTACGTGTGTAACGTATTAGAACTATCAAAACGGATATTTGTCGTCATGTTTACAAATCGTTTTATTAGGATGATTTCAATTGTCTCTCTCTCCCTTTTTGTTTCTTATTTTTTTTTTTAATTTAATTTTTTAATCTAACCCCGTTCTCTACGTTAAATCGAAAAAAAAATAATTTACCATTTCCTGCCGAGGAGGGTTATTTTGATTTATCAGTCAGATAAAAAAAAGTCGTAAATAAACCGATAAAAAAAAAATGAAAAAAAGAAAAAATGTATTTAACAAGATAAATCGTAATAAAAGTTTTTGATAAGATGAATTCTCGACGATATTTCGAAATAAAATTAGTCGAAATAAAAATTTGGGAAAAGAAGAAATATTAGTCCTCGTTGAAAAATAACTAATTAAAAAAATAAAAAAAATAATAAAAATAAAATGTTTATAACAACGCTTTGTAACTATTTAAAAAATTCGCGTGACATCAAAATTGCGTTTTTCTTCCCTCCCTTACTCCAACTATCCCACCACTATTCTTTTTATTTTTCTTTCAATTGTTTTTTTTTTCAAATTTTTGTATAACTAATATTATTTAATTTATAAACAGAGTACGTGCATATGGTCCGGGAATTGAATCAGTTGGCCCGGTAGTTGGTGTACCGGCCAATTTCACTGTTGAAACATTTTCCGCTGGTAAAGGAAATGTTGAAGTATTCGTTGAAGATCCTAAAGGAAATACCGTACCGGTAAGAAATATATTATCTTATATTATTATATATAATTAAATAAATAATAATAAAAAAGTATAAATCGAATAAACGACAAAAAAATTTCCATACCGTTTAAATATTATTTAAATTTAATATTATTTATTATATATATATATATTTTTTTTTTTCATTTATTATTATAATATTATTTATTATATTAAATAATATTTTAACTGGATAAAATTTTAGTTAATTTTAATTAAAAATTTTTATTATAAAAGTTCCAATTTCCATACCATTTAAATGGAATAAAATATTATATTAAATAATATTTGTGTTATTATAGTTGTTGTAAAAATTTAAAAAAGTTAATAGTATTTTTATATATATGATTATTTATTTGCAGGCAGATGTTAGATTCAACAAAGATAGAAATCTTACATATGCCGTATCTTATACGCCAAGAATCGAAGGACCTTACAAAGTGAAGATATTATTTGCCGGAAGGGAAATTCCAAAGAGTCCGTATACGGTCAACGTTGAGGGTCATGCTGGAGATGCTAGCAAAGTAACAGCAAGTGGACCGGGTCTTCAACGTGACGGAGTTGTCTTGAATAGGCCTACTTATTTCGACATATTTACTAAGGATGCTGGCCGTGGTGTGCCGGAAGTTATCATTTTGGATCCACAAGTATATATACATGAGAAATAGAACATAATGAGGATGTATTTAGTGTCCAGTTAAAAAGAAATAAAACATAAGAACAAGAATAAGAAGAATAATAAGATGAAGAAACAAAAAAACAAATGTTACAATACAATGATACAAATTTATTATAATTTTTCTAGGGTACAAAACTGACAACGCCTAAATTACGTCAAATCTTTCCGGATGTAACAAGGTGTGAGTACAGTTCGCCAGTAACTGGTTTACATTCCGTTAACATCTTTTTCGCTGGTAAACCCATACCCGAAAGTCCGGTTGGCGTAAACGTGGCACCAATCTCTGATGCTAAGAAATGTATAGCATATGGTCGAGGATTATTACCAACAGGAGTTCGCGTTAACGATAACGCTGATTTTGTACTCATTACAAAGGATGCTGGGGAAGGAATACCGGAGATTAAAGTTATTGGTCCGGGTGGTATTAATCAAACAGTACAGTAAGTCTTATTCTAATATCTCATCATTTAATAATAATAATATTACAGAAATAAAACAATGTATATATTTTTTGTAGGATGACCAAGGCAGACGCTAACACGTATAATTGTTCTTACGTGCCAACGAAGGAAGGCCGATATGTTGTAATGATTACGTTTGGTGGTAAAGAAATAAGAAAGTCACCGTTCGAAGTGAACGTTGGCCCATACAAGGAATCCGCAATTTGGGCATTCGGTCCAGGTCTTAAAACTGGTGTCGTTGGTCAACCAGCAAGGTTTACGGTAGATACTAACGGAGAAACCGGTGCTCTTGGATTTTCCATTGAAGGACCATCCAAAGCAAATATAGAATGTCACGACAATGGTGATGAAACAGCTGACGTGTCTTATTTACCAACGGCACCTGGACAATATGCTGTTCATATACTTTGCGATAACGAGGATATACCATCGTCTCCTTATATTGCAAATATTGTACCAAAGACCGACTTTGACGCGGAAAAGGTTTGTCTTACGTTAGATATATTTGTTTTTGAATTTAATTGGCTACTACCAAGATTAAATTTGTCTAACGTTATTTGATTAATTTATTTGTAGGTTGAGGTACATGGTCCTGGAATTCAACCGGATAGCGTTGCTAAAGATAAGCCGACTCATTTTATTGTGGATCCTAGAAAAGCTGGTCAGGCACCTTTGGAAGTTGTTATACAAGATGTTTTTGGTAGACAAGTTCCTGTTCGTTTGGAAGAAAAACGTGATGGGACCGTACAAGCTAATTACACACCGACTTCAGCTTCTCAACATGTTATCATGGTTAGATATTTAATTGTACAATTTTCATTTACATAACCCATACAATTACACGTATTATAATTTAATTATATCTTCCTTTTTTTGATAGGTAAATTATGGTGGAGTTGCTACGAAAAAATCACCGTTCAGAGTAAAGGTAGCGGCACCTTTCAACCCAGCCGCTGTGACAGCATTTGGTCCAGGTGTTGAAAATGGTGTTAAATCAAATATACCAACTCATTTTAACATCGATTGTCGCGAAGCTGGACCTGGTAATATGGATGTTACCATAGTCAGTGAAGATGGACGTGAATTACCAGTGTCCTTGACCGATAACGAAGACAATACTTATAGCGTACAATACGTAGCACCTCAACCAGGAAAATATTTCGTCAATCTTACCTACGGTGGTTTCAAGGTACCTACGTGTCCAATCACTGTCAATGTTCAACCCCATATCGACGTTTCCAGAATCAAGGTGGACGGTCTTGAACCAAGTGAGTAATCAATATTATTCTTTAATATAATTATATTATTTATATTCAACTAATTTCATTTATTAATTAAGAAAAATGATATTTCTATCATTCATCTCGTATTGTATACAAATCTTGATGGTTTAATTATCGAGAATTTCATGATATTTCTCTTAACTTCACTCAAGACACAAAGGATCATTCGTAATTGTTGATAATTTTGGTTGTTTTTTTTTGTACAAAAATTTGTAAGAAATGTTGTGTTCAAAGTAGAATAATGAACACGTAAGAATGAAAAATAACGAGAATTTGATGAGTGATGAGTTCCCCTAAATACGTAAAAAAAAAAAAAAACAAACGCTCTTCGCACAGCTGCACCGGTGAACAGCCTGCAACAGTTCCGCGTGATAACGCAGGATGCCGGAAAAGTAGCTGACTTTCAAGTGGCGATAACAGCACCATCCGGTAATCGGGTTAAGGCTCACATCTTACCGACTCATGAAGGTTATTTGGTCAACTTTACACCCACGGAATTGGGCGAATATTTGTTGGGTATCAGTTTTGGCGGTGAACCTTTAACAAGTCAACCATATCGTCTGAATTGCGTTCACGGCTCTGATCCTGGAAAAGTTCGTGCAAGTGGTCCTGGCTTGTCACGTGGGGTTGTTAACAAACCAGCCGAATTTGTTATCGATACCAGAGGAGCTGGTCAAGGTGGACTTGGCGTTACTGTCGAGGGTCCTTGCGAAGCTGCCATTAATTGTCGTGACAATGGTGATGGTACATGTTCCGTTGCTTATCTACCTACCGAAGTTGGGGATTATGGGATTAATATTACCTTCAATGAACAACACGTGCCTGGCTCACCGTTCCAGGCAATCGTCGTACCTGACACCGACGTTTCCAAAATTAAGGTCACCGGAAATGGAATTCAGCCACACGGTATATCGTCATGCCGTCATGGCCAATAATGGTTTTTTTGCAATGATTATGGAATGCGATAAAAACCGTGATTGTTAGAGTGTGTGTGTGTGTGTACAATGGATATATCAATTTTGGCAAAAAGATTGCTCGTAATATCCTTGTTTATTTTGCATTTTATTTATAATTGAATACAATCATGCAAAATTCATGGAAATATTCTAATAGTTTTCTAGTTTCTTTTTTTTACGAGCAATCTATTTAATCCTAGCAATACAAGTGCCTTTTTTCGAATCAACAGCGAATTCCAGGTGTGTTCGATACCGATGCATGAATTCATTGTTTATGCTGATTTGTTTCTTTCTTTTTTCATTTGCACTTCTTTCAGATTATTTTTCTTTTTTTTAGATTTTGCTTTAGATAAGTATTACTCGTTAGGAGATGCCCATGTCGTGTGCTTTTTCAAAGATAATCATTAATCATGTTTTCCTTATTTTATTTAATTATTGTTTCTTATTTTTTTCATCGATAAAACATTATTGTATTAACACATTAGAATTAAGTATCAATAATGTTAGACACATTTTAGTGGGTGGACGTGTAGATCGTAAATATGAATGATTAGATAGATAAATGTGTTTTATTCGATTAGAAAGAAATTATTATATTCTTAGGATGATTTTTTTAATTCTTATAATAACATTTAGAATTATAGAATGTTTATAGTGTACAAATTTCATCGACATAGATGAAAAAAACAAATTCGTTAACTGCATTGATTTAGTTTGTATTTTTTATAATGAATTGTATGCAACATTATTTACAACGATTATTTTTTTACATTTTTAAGGTCTGTACTTGGAACAACAAACAGAATTCATGATAGACACCAGAGCGATAGCTAAAATGAAGAACGACGAAGGTTTAGTTTCATGTGTTATCAACAATCCAAATGGTGGAAAAACAGATAAAGTTATAATACCTCAAGGAGATGGAATGTATCGTGTCAGTTATACACCTTTTGAAGAAGGACGTTACACTATTGATATTCTTTACGACAACATTCCAGTACCAGGTTCACCGTTTAGCGTGAATGTTAAACGTGACAGTGATCCTAGCAAATGTCGTGCATATGGTCCAGGTTTAGAAAAGGGTTATACCAATAAGGCTAATCAATTCACTGTAGATATAAAAGGTATTTTTTTCGTGTTATATAATTAAAATCCATATTATATAATATATATTTAATAATTCATATTTAATAATATATATATATATAATGTAGGTAAAAATGTGTTTACTTTGTTTCAATTGTAGAAGCTGGAAATGGTGGTCTTGGTTTAGCTATAGAAGGTAAACGAGGAGCCCAAATGATTTGCAAAGATAATTATAATGGTTCATGTACTGCTGAATATATACCATTGGAACCTGGAGAATATGATATAACTATAAAATTCGCTGACAAACATATACCTGGTTCACCTTTCAAAGTACAAGTTGTGTCTGATAACAGTAATGCTAAGAATGTTGTTGCTTATGGTACAGGACTCGAACCTGAAATGGTACGTGAAGGTGTACCAGCTAAATTCGTCGTTGACACATCGAAATGTGAACCAGCTAAATTGGACGTTAGATTGAAGACTGACAAAGGTCAAGTACAAAAGCCAGAAATTAAAAGTCGTAGCGATGGATTGTACGAAGTTACTTATCAACCACCACCAGCTGGTAGTACGGTTCAAATAGGTGTCAGTTATGATGGTGAAGAAATAAATGACAGTCCTTATTCCATCAAAGTTTTACCTACGGTCGAACCTAATAAAATTGTTCTCAGTGGACCTGGTGTTCAACCGGTTTGCACTGCGTCATTTCCAACAGAATTTGTCGTTGATACTTCAAAAGCTGGTTACGGTGATCTCGAGGTTCAAGTTTTGGTAAGTAATATTAATTTAAATAATATAAATATAAAATAAAATATAAATTTAAATAATTTGTAATTATATATATATAATATAAATAATATAAATAATATAATATAAATTATATATATATATAAAATATAAATTAAATAATTCGTAATTATATTTGATTTATATTTATATTTAAATGTTATATTTAAAATATATAAATATTTATAATTATTATTCAACTTATATTTAATATAATAATCATAATTATATTTGTTTGTTTGTTTTTTTTGTCAAGGGTCCAGATCAATCACCGCGTAGAGTTGAAGTTCAAGATTTGGGGGATGGAAAATACAAAGCAACGTACTTGCCAGATGACTGTGGTCGTTACAAGGTCAATGTGAAATACGGTGGCAAAGAAGTACCGGGTAGTCCAGTTTTGGTACAAAGCGTTTCAACCGGTAAAGCTGAGAAATGTAAGATCAAGGAGGGTATTCAACATACCTTGGCACAGGGTGAAGAATATTGTATAACTGTTGATACTGAAAATGCTGGAAGGGGTGCTGTTACTTGTCGCATTCGTTCTACATCTGGCAGGTAAAGAAAAAAAAAACACACACACAGAAAAAATAAAAATACAATCTCATATCTATTTTCATTTAGATTTATCGTCATTCTAAAATTATAATATAATAGTTTCCAGAAACTTGTATAAGAAAATAGATAAATTCGAAAACCGGACACAAGTAACAGGGTGTGACATTTTCGTATCGTATATTTCCATTCTTTTATCTCTTGCATTCCTTTCTATCTTCTCTCTAAGCTTTCACATTTCATTTCGTTTCGCTTAGTTTTGTGCAGGACATCATTCAGGTTTTATTTTAAATACCCGTCGTGTGGCATGACCCAGATATTTATTTCGATTCAAGAAACATATCAAAAACCTTGCGAATGCTTACATGTCACAAAATGTAATCGTAAATCATACGTTTCTTGTTTTTTATTTTTTTTCTTTGGTTTAGGAGAAGAAGGATTTTATTTCTTTGATTTTTTTTTTTTTAATGGTAGGACGATTGTAAAAATTTTGAAATTGTTTTGTGTTCTGAAATTCAATTCGTTGATACTTGGAATCAAATAAAATAATAAAAAATAAGAACAAATATTATAAATAGGTTGTAATAGTACTGTTTTTTCATTTTTTAATGATTTAATTATATTAATTAAATTGTTTATTCTGGCAACTTGACAAGAATTAATTTCTTTTAAAGGGTAGGACGAAATTAAATTCGTTGATACTTTGAATCAAATAAAAAAATATAAAAAATAAGAACAAATATTATAATATATAATTTTTATTTTTATCAAATAATTTATTATAAAATAAATTATATTTTTTAATATAATTTATTATATTAAATTTATTAATATTAAAATATTTATATATATATATATATATATTCTGGCAACTTGACAAGAATTAATTTCTTTTAAAGGGTAGGACGAAATTAAATTCGTTGATACTTTGAATCAAATAAAAAAATATAAAAAATNAAAATAAGAACAAATATTATAATATATAATTTTTATTTTTATCAAATAATTTATTATAAAATAAATTATATTTTTTAATATAATTTATTATATTATATTTATATATATATATATATATATATATATATATATATATATATATATTATAATAAATGAATAATATTATAAATATTATAATGGTAGCATTGTGTTTTTTTTCATCTTTTAATGATTAATTAATTGTTATTTGAATTAGAATAAATATTTAATAGTAGAAAGTTTTTAATTTACTTTGGCAACTGGACAAGAATTAAAAGAGTTTTTTGTTTTGTATTAAACATATTTTCTTTCCCTCTTGGCAGTTGATCTTAACAGATCAAGTAGTTATCGTTATTCATTTTGTCTGGTGTTCTAATGCTACCATTGTTAGTCTGCCAAGAACAAACACGCATGGGGCCAGGTTTTATCGAATAGCCAAGTTGGTATTTCCACTAGTTTAACGTGTCTGACATTTGAAAACAATTAAACATACTTAAATAAGTATCATTTAAATAAATGAATTTTGTTTATAAGTAAATTTTACAAAAATTTTGAATCATTTGTTATAATGAAAGATAATGTGAGAGATCAATAAGATCATTGTGGCATTCTTTTAATATAGAAAGAAAATTAATATTAAAAAGTTGATTTATTATATTAGTAATTTTAGATAAATAATCGAACAGTTTAATATTTGTTTTATTATTTATATTTAATTTAATTTAATTTATATTTTAATTTATATTTGAATATAAATTATATTAAATAATATATTTAATTTTATTTAATTTAAATTATATTTATATTTAAATTATATTAAAAAAATATTTAATTTAATTTAATTCATATTTATATAAAAATTATCTTAAAAAATATATTTAATTTAATTTAATATTATTTATATTTAATTTATATTTAATTTATATTTAATTTAAACTTATGGAAATTTATTATTATATAAAATAATGTAACACTTTTGGTTACTGTTATAGTTCATATGTCGGTATTACTTTCGCAAGTTGAATTTTGTTTTCATCGATTAATTCAAAGCTCTATACATATATTGTATTTAGTAGAAAGTATTTTGACGTTGATTAATGAAATTTTACATTATCCACCTGTTGAAGCATTAGTCATGCGCCATATCAAATGCTTCGTATACAGTTTTCGATCTTGCCAACTGTTTTCTCTTATGTCTCCTTCTTAGAATCGATATTTAATCTAATCCTTTTTTTTTAATAATAATAATATTAAATATGTGTAATATATAATTTTGCAATTATAGTAATTAACTAATTACTATATACTAATTAACTATATACTAAATTAAATTATATAGTAAATAGTATACAGTATTAGTTAACTAGTTAATTAGTATATTAATATGAGATATAAGTTATAAAGTATATATATTATTACGTTATGTTTATATTACGTTTTATTTTACGTTTGTTTATATTATTTTACAGTGAAGTGGTGGACATTGACATCGAAGATAACGGTGATGGAACTGTCAACATTTATTACACGGTAGCTGATGCAGGTGATTACACGCTTAGCATAAAATTCGGTGGACAACCTGTTCCAGAAGGACTCTATACTTTTACGGTAAGCAAATACTATAATTATGTTTTATTAATTTAAACAAATTTTTATATTAAAATAAGAATTTTTTAATTGTCCAGCTAGCAATTTAAAAAAAAAATTTTTTCTATATTAAATTGTATTTAAAATATCAAAATTAATTTTTCAATCGTATTATAAAAAAATATAAATATATTTATAAATATATTTATTATTTTAATATATATTATTATTATAAGTTTAAATATATGAAATTATAAATTATATATATATTAAATTTTAAAAAACATAAAATAAATATAAAAAAATTAACTAAATATTGGGTTAGCAACGAAATTTCTACTATATTTTTTTCTTGCAATAAAAATTAACAATAACGTATTATCTTTTGTTAAAAATTTAAAAAGAAAAATCGACGGGAATTTAATTGTCAACCTAATAATATTTCCAACAATATACCAAACAAAAAAAATACAAAAAACCTATTACCATTTAATCAAGCATATTTATTTTATCATTAACAAACAAATTAGAAATTAGAAATTAAAAATTAAAAAAAATATTACAAATTTTTTTATCCAAAGTAATTTTCTAATTTTAATTCAAATTCTAATGGTAAGTAAAAAAATATAAAACACAAAACTAGACGTAAATTGATAAATAAAAAAAAGACATAAAAGAATAGAATAGATTATGAGAAAATCTCGAGACGTGTTGTAGTATATGTGTGTTTGTTCTTCTATTTTCTTGTTCCCTGTTGATCATTCGATGTTCGAATAAGAGGAGGAGGAGGGACTTAGTGGGGCGAGGTGTTTCTAACTATAGAGGCAAACACGTAGGAGAGAGATCACACACAGGATTATTATCGTTTAAGTTTTCCAGAGAAACAGTCCACTCCGAAGACTCATCGTGTTCGCACCAAAAGTGTTAGATAATATTATTTAAACATTATTATTTTATTCATCGTCGTACAAATTCCTGTTCAACGCGTTTAACATCAACGTTCAATATTTTATCAAGTAAAAATCATTTTCTCATTCACACTCATTTTACTTCTTTCTTTCTCTGTCTCACATTCTGTGATTTTTGTTTCTTTCTTTCTCTTTTTTATTAGGGTGAACCAAAAGTTTATTTTTATATTATTTTTTCTTATTTTTTATATATTACAATATTTCCTAAAGTAAAATTTTACAAAAGAACAAATACCCCATTATTATGAAATTGTTTCATAGTAAAGTGTAATTTTTMTTTCTTTCTTTTTTGTTAGGGTGAAACTAAAAATTCGTGTATTTTTTATATGAATTTTTTCTAAAGTAAAATTTTATAAAAAAAAACATAGACCTCACTGTTATATAGTAATATTATGCAATTGTTTCAAAGTAAAAGTTTAAACATACGTTTACTTAGGAACTTTTTGATTCACCCTAAATAATATTACATTTAATTTTATTTTATTTCAAATGCACCATTTTTTTCCCTTCATGTTTCATCCCCTCTTTTCATTAGCAATACCTGTTGCACCTTCTTCTATCTCTTTTTATCTTTCTCTCGTGTGTATGATCAAGCATGTATCTTCTGATTGGCTGTGTGTGTGTGTGTTGAGTTGTCCAGCATGATTTTAAATATAAGGATGGTTCTATGATTTTGTTAATCGTCAAACGAGAAGATACGTTAATAGTTAAACGATTAACAACAATTATATTATTGATAAAAACGTGAGAATTATGTTAGATTTGAGAATTGTTTTTAATTTTTCAGTATTAAATATAAATTCTTTTTTTTTTTTTTATTATATCATTGTCGCGCGAACAAAGTTTTATTATTTAATGTACGTTATAATATTTCTTTTTCTTTCCTTTTCTATTATTATACAAATAAATTAGTTAAAATATTGTTTTTTGTTTTTTCCTCTTTTTTTTTTTATTCGTATTACGTAATATACGTTTTGGTAATAATACAAAATAGATTTGACTTTGTTAACCTTTTTTTTTTTTTTAGTTTTTATTTTTTATTCTTATATCTTTGAAAAAATACCACGGAAAAAAAGAAAGAATTTCCTTTATAAAGGAAAAAATATAAATATTATATTATATTTATTATTTAATATTATAACGTAATATTTTTAATTTATTATTATTAAAATATTATATTATTATTTAAATATTACAATGTAAAGTATTAATCCAAATTTCGGTTTCGATTTGAGTGGGTAACATATCAAATTAAAAAAAAAAAAAAACGAAATATAAATTAACTTACAACAAATAGTTACGTTAATAATTATCATAATTCACAACTATAATTATAACTTATTTTCAATATTCCACAAATTATTATATTATCGTTTTAAATAAATATATATTAGTAGTATTAGAAATAGAATTGTAAGATAACAAGTAGTAGTAAGTAACAACGGTATGGTCAGCCTCTATAAGTAGAAACACACTGTCATAAGATCAGACATACGTAACTCATCGTGAAAACAATAAAGAAATTTTCAAACTGCATACTTATGAAAACGCATAATATGTATACTTATCGTAAAGGATAATAATCACTTATATGTATACATTAATGCAATAAATCTCATAGTCCTATAAACAAACACACACATATACACATCCAATACGTACACACAAACAAATACGTTGATCTAGTTACCTAAACTTTTTGCTTTACTATTAACAAAACCCCATTTCCTTCCCCCTTCACCCTTCTCCTCTTACCTCCCACGACAACACAGGATTCGTTGATTTCAGTAACTGAAGTATCAAACGTTTGAAAATAATTTCACATTTTATACCACACTTTTCCTCATTTTCCCTCAGCACGTCTCGTTCTACCAAGATAGAAAAAGAAATAATGTGTGTATGTGTGAGAGAGAGGAGTAGGGAAGTGGTAGGGAAGGAAAGGGAAGGGATTATGTGTTGAACGAGGACTGGAAGTCGTTGATTTAAACGTTTCGGCATGTGTCAGGCTCGAGCAAGCATGATGTTCCGCCCGGTTTCATTAACGAACATGCATGGAAACCAAAATTGAAAATACTTCATAGAGAGAGAGAGAGAGAGAGAGAGAGAGAGAGAGACGAAGATAGATTGCTGGTCGCTTTTGATTATGTCTTTTCAAACCATACACACGTACCTTAACCCCGTGTCATATTTTAAAATTAATATAGAAAATTTCTTACGAGTTTGTTTTTGGTAATTAGTTAGGACAGGTGATGTAATACATAAGAAATGGGTTGAAATAATTAATTATTTTTTTTATGTGATAATAATATGAAATGAAGTATTTGTTAATTGATTGTTAATTTAGTTAGTTTCATTAGTTATTATTAATTATGTGTTTTCGCAATGACATTTATTAGGTTCTTTACTTTGAACTGATATAGGAAGTTTAGAAATTTATTTTTAATAATTAATTAGGACGACAGGTTATATAAAAAAGAAAATAATATTAATTATAATAATTAATTATTTTTTTATTTGATATTAATATTAAATAGAGTATTTGTTAATTAATTCGTTTCTTTAGTTATTGTTAATTAGGTGTTTTCGCAATGATATGTATTGGGTTCTTTACTTTTAAACCGATATAGAAGGAAGTTTTTACGTATTTTTTTTATAATTAATTAAAAGAGGTGATATAATAAAAAAAAGAATTTGAATTTAAATAATTAATTATTTTTGCAATTTGATAATAATATAAAATAAAGTATTGAGCTTGTTTTTAATTATACGTATTTTAAATTACATATTTATCAGGCTTTTTATTTGAAACCGAGAATGAAAATTAAATAGCAAAATAAGAAACAGAAAAATATGAGAATGTGAATTTAATTTGAAAAATTGAAATAATTAATTAACTAATGTTAAACAAATAAAACATGAAGCATAGGTTTCAATGTTATATTTTTGAATTACATTCTTGCGAACCACTTACCATTTCAATCACTTTTATTCTATAGAAAAATGTTCTTAAAATTTATATCCTACAAAAAGACAAAATAAATAAAAGAAAGAAATAAATAAAAAAAAAAAGTAAAAAGAAATGATGAAGAAATTTATCAAAAACATAACAGTGTAAAATATACTTACGAAAAATATTGGTTTCTGTTTTCTCTGCAAATGAATTTGTTTCTTCTTTCTCTCCCTCTCTCTTTCTCTCTTTCTCTCTCTTTACGTTTAAATGAAAAAAAAAAAAAAAAACATATATTGAATATAATAATCGATATGAAATAGTATGAAACCTATAATGAAATTTGAAATTTAATCCGTATAATGTTGGTAGGGCATAGTCGCGACCTCATAAACTATTTCGAGTATACGAATGCCGTCTCCTTTCCCAAATTTATAAGCAAGGCAACGTTTGCCGTTCGTTGGTTGGTTGGTGGGTGGTGGACTAAAGAGAACGAAATATAGTGAGAGTGAGTGAGAGAGAGAGAGAGAGAGAGAGAGAGAGAAATGGCACGTGAATTAATGCCACCGAGAAGTAAAGTTTAATTTAAACTCAAAGACGAACTCGCGATTCACAACGGGAAACTTTGATACTGGATATTATGCTTATCATCATCATAATTATCATAATCATTATCATCATCTTCACTATCATCTTCACTTCCCGTTTCACTCTTGTGTTTATCTTCCTAACACTCAAGCACGTTATTAACGTTTAGACCAAAAGGACTTGGTTATTTTCAACCCTCCAAACGCTCCCACTCTTCATTTTATCTTTTCTTTTTTTTTTAACTTTTTACCTTGTTTATGCTACGCCCTATTTTGAACAAATTTTATTTTTATTTTTATTATTTTTTTTTAATTATGATAAGCAAAAGTAAATTAAAACAAATAAACCAATCCTAACCCTGTTCACCTTTACCTTATCTTTCTTTTTTTTTTATCAACTTTTTATCTAGTTCATGCTAACCCTTTATCACAACGTATTTTATTTTTTATTTACTTTTACTTTTTTTTTACGATAAGCAAAAGTAAATTAGATAAAATAATAAAAAACAGGTAATTTACAACCCCCAACTCAATTTGATCTTGTTTAAATGACGCTCCTTCCCACCCCCACACTTTACCCTCACCTTCACCTTCAGGTTAGGCAAGTTTCTTTTCTTTTTAAACTTTTATTTATTTTCTCGTGATTGGAAAAACACAAATTACGCGAGATTGATTAATTTTGTTGAAAAATGTTTTTTTAAATATAATTACTTGTATGGAAACCTTTTGTTTTTCTGTTGCTACCCTTAACAATTTGGATTAAGAAAATGATTGGCCTTGTACAATAATTTTCTTTTCCACTCGTCGAGTTTATGGGACATTTGAGTTCCATGACATTTAACAATGTCAATGGTCGTTTCTTAATCTTCACACCCCGACCCACACCCTAATCCCCTCACCCACATTTATTTTCCTTTATCCTTTTTGATTGTACGTAGGTGGGGGCTAGATATCTATTATGGTAACATCGAATTTAGCATTGTGCCTGAAAATCGTCAGTCAGTTAGCAACGATACGTGAGTTTGGTAACATTTCGATCTTAGTTATTATAATTATTACGTTTTATGATTATTTATTGAAATATTTAGATCTGTTTCAAGGTACAGTGATTTTTTTATTACATATTAATATTATTTTATACTTCTTTTTTTTTTTCTTGAAAGTTTTTACATTTTATCTCTCATGGTCTATGTGTTTTGATATTACACAGTCTGAATTTTTCTTTTTAATACTAATATTATTAATATTATAAATAATAATAATAATAATAATAATAATAATAATAATAATAATAATAATAATAATAATAATAATAATAAAAATAATAATAATAANATAATAATAATAATAATAATAATAATAAAAATAATAATAATAATAATAATAATAATAATAATAATAATTATAATATAATAATTTAAATAATTATTAAAAATATTAATAATATTAGTATTAAAAAAAAATTTAATTTTAGTAATATTATTAATATTAAAACTATTATTATATTAATATTAATAATTAATAGTATCTATTAGTAAAAAATTATCTTTGTAAATTTTTAAATAATTCGATTAGAATTTTGGTGAATATATTTTTTCTATTTTATGGTATAATAATCACTAGTAGCACAAAATATTGAAAAATATTGAATACATGTGTATTTAATATTAAAAAGACATTAAATCTCTTTTTAATATAAAATACACATGTATCCAATATTTTTCAATATTTTGTGCTACTAGGGTTATTTTTTGTTTTGTTTTGTTTTCTGTTTTTCTATTGGAATTTTATTTGTTAAGAAAAATAATTTGTTTTTTTTTTTCGGGAGAGACAGTCGACTAGATTTGTTGATAAAATTGTTAGATTTTTCTTGTTTTTTTTTTTTTTTTTAAGAAAAAGAAGAAGATAATATAATGAATCATATATTGCTGGGTGGTATCATAATGCGCATAAAAAAAAGGTTGGTCACGTCCGCAAATCCGGACCATCCGCAATCCATTTTCTATAGTCGAATAAAACCACGTGATTAGAAGATTTTGCAAGAATTCTGACGTAGTTATATAATAAATTCTATACACGTTGCACAGTTTGGCTTAGTACCAGCCTAGAAATACGTAAATTCTTTCGTAATGAGGTGTGTGTATGTGTGTATGTGTGTTATGTGTAGTATGTCGTGCACCATCACCTCTTGATTCCGGAAATTCCTCGTTCTCCTTTCTTCCTTTCTTTTTTCGTAAATGCGATCCATAGAACTTCTTGATCATCGTTCAAGAATTAACTAAATTTTTATCAAAGAAAAAATAGAAAAAAAAGGAAGAAAATGTTTCATATTTTTATTACAATTTTAATATCGTTCAAAATATATTGTCTAGCCCCTAAATTTAATTAGAATCCAACAAATTATTTGAAAGTTCAGATAAATAGGAAGAAAAATTTCAAAAGAAATTTTGAATCTTCAGTATAATTAAATAATATTTTGTGTACCCCTTAAATGTTAGAACAATTCTAAATCTAGTGATTTTGGGTGGACAAATTTTCTAGGAAAACTTTTGACTACGATCATTTGAGTTTTAAATTTATTTTAATATTGTTCATATTTTAATTGCAACGATAATTTATTTTGTTAATTTTAAAATTAATTAATTTACTGATTTGATTTTAATATTTAGAAGAAAAATATTATTAAAAATATTTTTTTAAAAGAAACTTTAAATTTTTAGCAATTGGTAATGTGTGTGTTTCAATTTGTTTAATATCATGGAAATAAAATATAATTTTATTGTTTTTTCTTTAATGATTATACAATATATTATTATTATTATTATTATTGTTTTAGGCATCGGAAGAATATCGGGAACACAGTACGCACAAAACCCATCGTGGAAGGAAATCTCGACAAAGGCAAGAACAACACGTTCTTGAACAACGTAGTACAACAAGTATACAAGAAAGTTCAACGGTTACCACAAAGAGTACTAGCAGTTCATCAAATCAACAAAATTTATCGAAGAAAAATTTCGATTCAATAAGATTGAACAGTATCCCCTTGCCATTGGCCAGTGG
The DNA here is from genome assembly GCF_001465965.1 of Polistes dominula. Next base: position 376,744 of record NW_015148993.1, on the reverse strand, counting down.
TACAGTTACATGTAAGTATAAATATATCTATATATATTTCATCCTTTTATTATATTTAGATGATCCAAAAAAAAAAGAAAAAAAAAACAATTACTTGATTTTTGAGAAGAAAAAAAAATATTCTAATTTTATTCTTCAAGAAAAAAAGAAAAACAAATATAAGGGGGAAAAAAAATATCGAAAATAACAAACTGAGAAATGGGATTATAATAATAATAGTAATATTAATAATAATATAAAATGAGAAGGAAAAAAAATTAAAAAAAGATCTTCACGAAGAATGTTTTTCTTTACTTGTGTTTTCTTATTTTTTTCTTTTTTTTTTTTCTGTTCGTTTCTGTCCAATTGAAATTCAGAGAGGACACGAAATTCTTTGTAAAATAAGTTTATTTAAAAGATATATTGTTGACGTAACCAGAATGAATGATTCTCATTGGAGAAGACTAATGCATAAACGTTAGATCATTCCTGTCATCGAATTTATTGGAATGGGACTGAACAATTTCAAGTATTTTCTAAACGATTCTAAACGTTTAATTTTACTTTACTATGTTTTGACGTTCTCTTAATGGTGACTTGTGTAAATTCAGGATTGTAGGGATTTTATTATATTTTTATAAAAAAAAGAAGAAAAAATAATACAAGAAAAAATATTTCAAACAAGAATCAGTCTTGGAATAATAGATAAGAACGTTTTATTCTTTAACAAAAACAGATCGTTTGTTTGAAATCACGAAATTATTTCCAGGGTGTTTAATAGTCGGTCATTTAAAAACGTAAACGAGGAATGATCGTTGTTTTGGCATCTATTCAAAGCATATTATTCTGAGGAATATTGTATTATATGAATAATATGATAATTAATAATATAATTTTATCAATAATAATTATTTTATTTATTAATTGATTACAACAAATATATTAATTGTCTTAGTATAATAAAATCGTGAATTTATTTCGTAGAATATAATGAGACAAAATCAAATTTGTTTTCCTAATTTTGTACAAATATTTTTTATAATTTATTAAAGTATTTTTACAAATATTAAATAAACAATATTAATTGTCTAATGGTTAGTATAATAAGATCGTGAATTTTTTCGTAGAATATAATGAGAAAATCAAATTTGTTTTCTTAATTTTGTACAAATATTTTATATAATTTATTAAAGTATTTTTACAAATATTAAATAAACAATATTAATTGTCTAATGGTTAGTATACTAAAATCGTGAATTTTTTCGTAGAATATAATGAGACAAAATTAAATTTGTTTTCCTAATTTTGTACAAATATTTTCTATGATTTATTGAAGTATTTTTACAAATATTATTAAATGAACAATATAAACTTTTACAAAAATTTGTTCATAATTTATTAGAAATATTTTATACAATTTATTGAAGTATTTCTAATCGACTGAACAACATAAAATAAACAATATAAATTGTCTCATATCTTAATATCATAAAATCATAAATTTATTAGTAAAATTATTAGTAAATTATTAAATATATCGATTATTTATTATTATTATTCACATATAATCTCAAATAGAAAATATTTGTCAATTGATGGAACATGATAAATCATTGAATTCTGAAAATCATGAATAATATGATTTGGAACATGTCCAAATATTTTTGATACTTATTTGTATTCCTTACTCGTGTCTACCAAATTTTATCCTCATTAATGATTTGTACGCTTGCTAACTCACTACATAACAGTAATAGTAGTAGTAATAGTAATAGTTAACAGTAGTAGTAGTATTAGTAGTGTTAGCATTTGATGGACGCGACAGGTTTTCATGCTGGTCGTTCTGAATTTTGTTAAAGGACCATAATCTAAATTACGAGCGTGTGACATGATGAAAATTATCGTTTTTATTCGACTATAATTATAACTTATATATCATACTTTGAAATGATCGTTTAATTCAAGTTCGTATTCATTTTAATTACAGATTTTTTTGTTAAAAACAGGAAGACATTTTTTTTTTGGTTTATCTATGTAATATAAATTTCTATTTTTTTTTTACTTCCATATGTTTTAATTTTTAAAATCAGGATACTTTCGAAAAATTATAATAGTTCATTATTTTTATCAAATTATTTTTCTTTTTACAAGTAAAGGGTTGTTTAAAAATTCATTCAAAAGAATGTTTAGTTCATTTTGTTTATTTTATTTATTTTGTTAATTTTATTTTTAAAATTATAACGTTTCAATATCTTTATCAAATTATTTTTCTTTTTACAATTAAAGGGTTGTTTAAAAATTCATTCAAAAGAATGTTTATTTCATTTTGTTAATTTTATTTTTAAAATTATAACGTTTCATTATCTTTATCAAATTATTTTTCTTTTTTACAAGTAAAGGGTTGTTTAAAAATTCATTCAAAAGAATGTTTATTTCATTTTGTTTATTTTTCTTTAACGTAAACAACATCATTCAAAAATACTCGATTTTCGTGACACTAATGCCAAGACTGAATGAGATGCAATGATTTTAACTAAATCTATACCTAAGATTTATTTAGAAATCTAAATCTATTTTCTTACAAGCACGTATTTATTTGTGTAAAATATTATTATATTTTAGTTAATTTTACTCGTAAACATAAGCAACATTCTTCAAAATCTATGACGATTCATATAATCTGTTAAAAGTTTCTCACAATGAATGAAAAAAAAAAAACAAAGTTGACAGATGCTGACAAACGAAATATCTTTCTATTAAATTAATTTCATTCAATTTCATCATTAATTTAATTACTTCTTTTTTATTCGCAATAATTTCTTTTCTTACCTAAAAAAAGAAAGAAAAAACAAACCCTTGAAAAAGATTATCAATGATTTCATATACATTGAGACTAAAAAAACCCCACAAAAAAAAGACTTCAAAAGTCAAATGACTTCGTTTTCATTCACAATACTTTCTTTTCTAACCTAAAGAACAAAAAATGAACCAAATCCTTGGAAAAGATTATCAACGATTTGAAATAATATTATGTCAATGATGTAATAAAAAAAAAAGAAAAAGGAAGAAAAATATTTGAAATGTTCTTAGTATTTTGTTGTAAAATGTTTGCGGTTGTTTCCGCCATTTGGCCAAAAATACGGTGGAATTAGAGGATAAAGGGGGAAACAAGCTGGAAGGGGAGGTGGTGGAGGTGGAAGAGGGAAACTGGAGGAACGGGGTACTCGATGATGCGTCGGAAATGCTAGCGGGTGATATTAATATTGGATGATTAAGTGTCTTCGGATGCGCGGGCTCGAAGATGCTCCAAAAACCAAAACCTCCGGCGTCGTCGTCTTCGTCGTCGTCGTCGTCGTCGTCGTCGACGGAAATCCATAAAAAGATCAATCCCCTCCACTTCATTTTCCACTCAACATTCTAAACTCCATTTTACTCACCTCTACCTACTCATACTCTTCCTTTTCTTTTTTTTTCTTTTTTTTTTATTCAATTTTTCTGGGTCACATCTTGAATTTCCTTCAAATTGTTAGGGGGGAAAGCTTTTGCATGAATGCAAGTAGTTTTTGAGTAATTCTCGGTTATCGAACCTTAATATTTCGGCCATTTTGTAAATTCTTCCAAGATGATGCGAGAGTGATCATACTTTCATTGGTTGCTGTATTCTATTAAGAATTTAGGTTAACTTAGTTTGTTTATTCTTTTTAATGCTTGTTTTTTTTTTTATTGTTGGTTATTATTTATTTTTTTTAATTAAATTTTATTTTATTAGTTTGTTAGGTTAACTTAGTTTATTTCTTTTTTTCAATAGTTTCTTTTTTATTGTTGGTTATTATTTATTTTTGTTCCTGTTTTTTTTTTTTTTAAATTAAATTTTAGTTTATTATAGGTTAATTTTATTAAAATATGTTGGAATGATACTTTGATTCGTAGCTTTTTTTCTTGATTAATTATTCTTCTTTATAAATTTTTGTTATTATATTCCTATAAATGATAATTCTCACATATTTAAATTTATATTATATATAGTTAAAATTTATATTAAAAATGAATTGGTTGTATGTTTAAAAAATATATTTTGGTTCAAGGTTTTTGTTTTGATTATATTATATATTTTTTAAAAATTTTTCTTATTAATTTTCTGCTAATGATAATTTTCACATTCATTAAATTTAGTTACAATTTGCATTAAAAATGAATTGATCATATGCTTGGAACATACTAAGATACTCTGGTTCAAGGTTTAACATCTCGAATATTTCTCTTGAGTATTTTATTAGCTTTTAAAATAAATGTTATACGTAACAATATTCTCCATCTTTCGAATCGTTAAAATTTTATTAAAAAATTCACTTTAAAAAATACATACATTATAATAAGATACTATAATAAAATAATTTTTATTATGATCCTCATACAAATACAATTTCGATATATCCTTTTAGATACAAGGATCATAAAATTGCATTATAAAAATTTTAATTATTCTTTTAATAACACATGAAAGATAATTATTTATAATGATCATAAACATTTATTTATTCAATTAACACATTTTTTATTTTATTTTGTTGCTAATATAATTAAAAGTGTGAAAAAATATTTTGATAAATTGACGCGTTATGAAAATTTTAATTACAAACTATCTTAGATAAGCAAAGATAATAAGAATTATATATGTTTATGGTGGTGATAGTTGTGGTAAAGGGTGAAGGAAGTAGTAAGAGAGAAAAAAGGGTGTCCTTAAGATATCTCTCATCGTAATTTTACTTTATATACTGTAAGACACGAATCCCCCGAAAATATCTTAGCGAGCTTTCTAAAGATATTTACGAGGCCATTATAAGAAGAGGGGTTCCCTTTTCGAATATTTGCAAGAATTCACAGACTTATCTTTTTTTTTTATTTTTTTTTTTATTTTTTCTATTTTCTTCTCCCGAGTGACGTAAGTAACGGCGCCAAAAGATTTGCTCGTAAAAGTATGGTCAAGAAGTAGGGGGACAGGAGTGGTGGGGCAGAAGTGGAAGGGAGGGGGAAGTACACTTTGTTACTTTGAGTTAGAAGAGATGAATTTTTATTTTCTTTCTCTTCCTCTTCTTCTTCTTCTTCTTCTTCTTCCTCTTCCTCTTCCTCTTCCTCTTTTTCTTCTATTTTTTTTTTTTGATTTTTTCTTTTATTTTCTCTTTTTTATTTCTCACCAAAGATATTTAGTTAGGCTAGCTAAAGTAATTCTTTCAACGTAATATTAATTCATGGTACGAATGAGTAGGAGTACGAGGATAAATATTTTATTTTTCAGAATTTTTATATTGAAATAATAACAATTTATAAATTATTGTTGATAAATGGGAAAATGGTTTTTAATGGATAAAACATTGTAAAAGTTTAATGGTTATTGTTTCCTGGTTTTTTGAAATTAAATTAAATATTTTTTATATAATTTTGAAAACTAAAATTATAACTTAAAAAATTATAACTAAAATAATAACTTTTATAGTTATAGTAAAAGTAAAGGGTTATAATAAGTGTGTTGGTATTTTTTTAAAAGTTAGGTACATTTGTTGATCTATTTAATCAATTTTAAAATTCGGTGTGTTGAACTTTTAATCCAAGGTCTTTAAAAAAAATATATTAAAAATATAAAAACAGATATTTAAAGAATTTCGGTTGCACGATTTAATTTTTTGTACATTAGATGTACAACTTTGCTATAATAAAAATAAATTATATATATAAATAATAATATTCTAAATTTATATATAAAAAAGAAAAAAGAAATAAAATAACGAAATAATTAATAAACAATACACTAATAACATTTTAACATATTTATATTTTCAAAAATTGCATCGAATAAAAATAAACTACGATAATTGAAAATCAAATTTATAATAAATACTTTAATTAAAATAACAAATCATTTCCACATAGTTCCAAATAAGTTTAATTAAATATTTACCAGAAAAAAACTTTAAGAAAATCATTAATCATAAATGTTGAATTTAATTAACGATTGAAATTTTCTCTTGTATCTTTGCATCTTTTAAACTGTTGGATTAGTTATACAAAGTTCCTAATCAAATTACGAGAAATGTTTTTCCTGAGTAATTTAACAACGTTCTACTAGTTTAACGAAGAAAGGGTAGGGGAAAGAGGGATGGTTAACGGTTGTCCGCAATCAGTCAGATGAAACAGGGTGACTATTTCACTTATTCGTGTTGCCTTTGGCGCGTACCCCAAGTTATGCGAATGGATGATGATGATCGGTTGGTTTTTTGGTTGGTTGGTTGTTCGACTACTTCCTTCACTTGTGGAAAAAGAGCCAGCAAGAGGTTTTAACATATCGTTCAAGCCAAATTTTTGTCGGTCTTATCTATCTTAGAAATTCCAATTATTTTTTTTAGTTATATAAATTAATCACATTTTTTTTTTAATTTTTTAACATTTTTATCGAGGGGTGGAAGGGGTAAATCAATTAATAGTAATTTAATTTACAAGTGTATTATTTTTGTATATTTGTGATAATTTGTTGACTTGAATCTGTTGTTGCATTAAAAATGGTTAAAATTTAGTGTTGTATAATTAATAATAAATTTGTTGTAGTAATTTATAGGTATATCTAATTATAATAATAATTACAATCCATTTGTAATGGATTGAAAAAATTGTATAGAAGTTGAATGATATTTCATTGGTATCTGAAAAGATTCGAACAACATTTTTGGATAAAATAAAAATATTTAGAACAATTTTATATTTATTTTATGTTTGTTAGGTTCTTACGTTAGGTTTTACAAATCTATTATTTATAATAAATTACAAAATAATATATAATATTCAAATAACATTTAATTAAACTTTAAAAACGATATAAACAACAATTTTGGAGAATTATCCAATATAATATTTATTCAACCTATATAAATATATAAATTTATTTTTAAGCAAGCTATTATTATCTAATCGTTTATAACAAATATAACAAAATAATATATAATAGTTAAATAAAATTTAATTAATGTTTAAAAACTATTTAAACAAAAATTGTGGAAAACTATCCAACACAATATTTACTCAACCTATATAAATTTATTTTTTATTAATCTATTATTATTTAATCATTTATAACGAATACAAAATAATATATTATTATATAGAATATGTTACATATACTATATATATAATATAAAATATAATGAAATAAAATAAAATTTAATTAAACTTTAAAAACGATACACAAACAACAATTTTGGAGAATTATCCAATATAATATTTATTCAACCTATATAAATATATAAATTTTTTATCTAACCCATCTATTATTATCTAATCGTTTATAATGGGGTTACAGAAAAAAATGAAAAAAAAAAAATAAAACAAACAAAAAATGTATAAACCTCGAATAAAATTTGGCAAAATTTGCTTTTCGGAATAGTGGAGAAAATGAATTGGAGGAGACCCGGATAAAAAGAGAAGGAGAAGAAAGATTTAGATAGAAGTGTGATAGAAGAGAAGGGGGGGGTAGTTACTAAAACGAAAACATATGATTGGTGATATGGTTAGTTGGTGGTGGTATGAGAAAACTGTTACTGGTGGAAGGTTTAGGATTAGGAGAGGGAGAAATTTGATAGACGTTGGACGTTGTGAGGGATATAAAATCGTACGTATTCCCGTTTTTACTGGGATGGGTATACTGGAAAAAGAAAATAAAAAGGAAAAAAAAAAAGGTTTCCCGGGAACCAGCAACAGCAGCAGCAGCAGCAGCAGTTAAGGCTGCCATCGTCCGGCTCTCGAGTAACTTTAGCAGCTGCGGTCTTCTCAGTCTTGCAAGAGATGCCTTTTCGTGTGGTCGATTGAATTCTTACTATAACTTCGACCTTATAATTCCTTTTTTTACATTTTTTTCTTTCTTTATTTCTTTTTGTTTGACTGCTTTCAATAGCAGCAGCAACAAACAACACAAACACATTACGAAATTGAAATTACGAGAACGCTACAATTTTTTTGACTTTGCGTGTTTTTTTTCTCTCTTTCCATCCATCTACTTATCTTTCTCTCATTTTCTTCTATTACGAGGATAATTAATTAATTTGTATTATTTAAATAATTTTCTTAAGAAAAAAATACGAACGCGCGCGTTTTAACTTCCGTATAATCAAAAATCGACAGTTCTACCACAATTGATTCGTTTTGTAAATTTACAAAATTTTTTTATTTATAAAAAATAATAAAAATTACAGATACTTTTTATTTTACAATTCTATAAACTTTTGGAATTATTTTAATATTTATTTGGTTCTATTTAAAAAAAAAATATATATATATATATATATAAATCATTCATTGTCTTTCCAAATTTAGTATAGGGCTGAACTCAACAAATTTTACACATAAATATATATACATATATATATTTATAATTTATTATTTATAAAAGTAAAGGATAGGTTAAGGGTTTCTGTATTTTTTTCTTTTTTTTTTTTTTTAATATTTAAAGATAAATCAATATTAATTCATACTGGATACTCTTGAGAATTATCAATCCTCGCGTGATCTCGGATCGAGGGCAAAAAACATTGATAACAAGTTTATTAGTTTTTTGCTATTTGATTGGTGTTACGATCGAGTGTTAAAGTAATTAAAACAAAGAAAAAAAACAACAAAAATATTTTGGAAATGATTTGGGAAGAAGAAATCGAGGAAATAGAAACCAAGTGGGACGAGGTGTCGACATTTTACAGAGCTTGGTTGAAAAATTGTTCAGTCAGCGAATTTGATAAACCCGAGAGACCAATTTGTTATGGAAACATTGATAAGAACGTGTCAGAATTACCTGGTCCTGGACTTGATTTTGCTCCACTCATTTTTCAGAGTCTTTTCTACGTTAGCTCTAGAAAAGGTTTTTCTTATATTTGATTATATTATCAATGAACCAATTAACAATTTGTAATTTTTATTCCTCGTTTGCGTTATTTTAATATATGGTATATTAAATTATATAATTAATATATTTAATGTTTCGTATATCAAATTATACCAAATAAAAATTCTAATTAATTCATTACCCTAATGTGTGTTAATTTTGTTAAAAATTGTTTTTAGTTATTAAAAAAATCCATTGGCAATTTGTTTTTTAGCCGAGGTAAAAATGCCGAGCGGTAACGTTGACAAACCAGTCATCGAGGATAATCACGATGGCACAGTTTCCATAAAATACGAGCCAAGGGAGGAAGGTCTTCATGAGATTTACGTTAAATTTAACGGGGAACACGTACAAGGTAAATTAATTAATTAATTAACACATTATTGTAACATTCATCCTTCTTTTATTATTAAATTTATTTTCGTTTTATTTTTGGTTGTTGACAGGATCACCATTCAAATTCCACGTAGATTCTTTGGCAAGTGGTTACGTAACAGCATACGGTCCTGGTTTGATTTACGGTGTTTGCGGTGAACCAGGAAACTTTACGATATCTACGAAAGGTGCTGGTGCAGGAGGATTGTCATTGGCCGTGGAAGGTCCTAGCAAAGCTGAAATATCATTTCATGATAACAAAGATGGCACAGTTTCGGTTTCTTATTTACCAACCGCACCTGGCGAATATAAAATCACTGTTAAATTCGGTGACAAGCATATTAAGGGTAGTCCATACGTCGCCAAAATTACAGGTAATTATTTTATTTAATAATTTTGCGAATAATTGAACAAGTAAAAAAGTATCTTTCAAAATTAAAATTATATTTATAAATGATAAAAGTAAATTAGTTAAGTGTATAAATACCTGAGATTCGATATAATAATAATTATTAATTAAAAATAATGATGAAATTTGTAGGAGAGGGTCGTAAGAGAAATCAAATATCCGTGGGATCCTGTAGCGAGGTACAATTACCTGGAAAAGTACCAGACACTGATATAAGATCATTGAACGCATCGATAATAGCACCGAGTGGTTTGGAGGAGCCATGTTTCTTAAAGAAATTACCTAGCGATAACGTTTGCGTATCATTCACACCTCGCGAAGCTGGTTCCCATGCTGTATCCGTCAAACGAATGGGCAAACACATACCAAATTCACCGTTTAAAATCGAAGTTAAGGATCGTGAAGTTGGTGATGCTAAAAAGGTCAAAGTAACCGGTGCAGCGTTGAAAGAAGGAAAAACGCACGTAGAAAATTCGTTTTCGGTTGATACGAGAAACGCTGGTTTCGGTGGTTTGTCACTTTCTGTTGAGGGTCCTAGCAAAGTTGAGATTCAGTGCAAGGACAACGAGGATGGCACGTTGAACATGTTTTACAAGCCTACCGAGCCTGGTATTTACATAGTTAATCTTAAATTTGCCGATCACCATGTCGAGGGTTCACCATTTGCGGTCAAAGTTACCGGTGAAGGTAGCAATCGTCAAAGAGAAAAAATTCAAAGACAAAGAGAAGCTGTTCCTATCACAGAAGTTGGTAGTCAATGCAAATTGACGTTTAAGATGCCAGGTATCACATGTTTCGATCTTGCTGCTACTGTAACTTCACCTGGTGGTATCACCGAAGATGCTGAGATCAAAGAAGTCGAGGATGGTCTTTATGCTGTCGCATTTGTACCCAAGGAATTAGGTGTACACACGGTTTCGGTTCGTTACAAGGAAATGCACATTCCGGGATCACCTTTCCAATTCACGGTTGGTCCATTGAGAGACGGTGGTGCACACAGGGTCCATGCTGGTGGTCCTGGATTGGAAAGAGGTGAACAAGGAGAACCATGCGAGTTTAACATCTGGACGAGGGAAGCTGGTGCTGGTGCATTGGCAGTTTCCGTAGAGGGTCCTAGCAAAGCTCAAATCGATTACAAAGATCGCAAAGATGGAAGCTGTTATGTCAGTTATGTCGCTTCTGAACCTGGTAAGAAAATTGTTATGTTAATTAGATTATCATCACAACTCCTAAGGTTATTTTATAACATTTCATATTTGCGTTTTGTAAAATAATCTTCTCTCCTACGCTAGTGGCATTAAGCTCGTAAAATTCAAAAGGTGCGGAAACATCAATTAAATAGGCCTCCTCACTGTGACATTTATTAAAGGGTTTTTCATTTAAAAAGATGGATCATTGCCAGACGTCGATTCATACCTTCACAGCAAACTACCGTTAACCGATGTCCCGCTTGTCACTATATCTTACAAAATTATAACTCTCCCGTGTAGATCTATAATGTCACTTACTTTGAAGATTTTCTCGTAAATTCGTACGATTTTAAACCGTTTCTTTCATGTATTCCTCCTAATGAGAGAGAAATAGAGAAAGAGAGAATGAGAGAATGAGATGAAAAGAGATAGATAAAAGTCTGGCTTAGAAACAGAAAACGGTATATGATACTATTTACATATTCCATTCATTCTAATGATTCATAATATACAATTATTAAAATCAAAAACCTTACATTTAGTGTAAACATTTTTGAACGTAGAAATTGTTGAATAGAAAGAATCTTTTTTAGGTTTTTAGGTTTTAGGTTTTCTAATAGATGAATAATTAGTATTTGCGGTAATGAACTTTCAAGTTCCTAATGCCAATTAATAATAATAATAATAGATGACTAGATTTATTAAAAAATGTTGTTAAACTATTTTTATCTGATCATTTTTGGTATTTTAAATTGAAGTATGAAACGTCAGGGCGCCTAGGAGACAAATAAGGCAGGTGTTATAGTTCGTTTCGGTTCGTACATGTATGTGTGTGTGTGTGTGTGGTAATGTTGTCGTCGAGAAATTCGGTGACACCCACTCTCATCAGCCGGATTGATCGGCTGCTTTTCAGCTGATCCAGAAATATCTTCGTCTATATTTGTTAGGGTGGGATCCATATTTTGCCCTGGTGAGAGAGTAGCACATACATACACGTATACAGCTTGACGTGGATTATCGTTGTGGTTATATTTGGTCCATGTGCTCTTACGACGAGAGAAAGAGAGAGTGAGAGAGAGTGAGTGAGAACAGGGTGGTGGTCGTAGTGGAGGAACATTGTGGACGATTCGAGATCAGCAGCTTAGATTCAACTGAAAGTAGTGGTGCGCGAATTAACTCACAGTTGGTTCAGGTTCCAGAGTTGTGAACGGGACACAACTCTCCCATTTTTTTTCTTTCTTCTTCTTCCTTCTTCTTCTATTTCTTCTATTTCTTCTTTTTCGTTTAACTTCATTTCTCCCCCTCCTCTTTTTTTCATTTCCTATCTTACCTACACTTTACACTGTACACTTTACTCCCACTCTATTATTTATTTCTCTCTCTCTCTCTCTTTATCTAACCGTAAGATAAAATCGATTTTGTTTATCATCGTAAACGGAAGTTTTCTTTATTTTCATCACGTGTTAGGGGGATAAACGATTTACCTTATGGCAACGTTCAAAGCGTCTACGCAAATCGTTTTAAAAGGAAACGAATCCCAGGAACCTGACAACGATGGTCTGTCAATGAGAATTTGATTATTTGTTTTTTTAGGGATAGTTAGTTAGAATATAATCAAATAAATTTATACATATATAATTGGAAATATAAGTTAAATCTTAAATTAAACCTTTGGAGTGATGATAATGATGATTATGATAATGATGATTTAATTTAAAAGAAAATATCATTAATTATATTATATATTCGATTAATTGTTTTTTTGTTTTCTTTTTTGTAATTTTTAGGTGAATACAGAATAGGAGTCAAGTTCAACGATCAACACATTCCTGACTCACCATATAAAGTTTACATATCACCTGCTATGGGTGATGCACACAAATTAGAAGTTGCACAATTTCCGGAAAGTGGTGTACAACCTGACAAACCTTATACCTTCCTAGTTAGGAAGAATGGAGCTAAGGGTGAATTGGATGGAAAGGTACGATCTATTTAAATAAAAATTAAAAAAAAAGAAAAGTATTTAGTGGAAACATTGACAGTTAGGCACATTTAAAAAAAAAAAGAAAAAAAGATTATATTTTTCAACTTGAGTCTATTTATCTTTCACACAGATATTATTATTGGTTATTATAATATATTTTTCCATGATGAATTTCAAACAGTACCTAACTTAAAAAAATGATCTTACGAAATAATGGACGAAAATAATACTCGTTGAGAGGTTCTCTTATGAAACTATACTGACACATCATTTTGCGTAGGCGTATGACTATCGTTTGAAAATTTCTTCTTCTTCTTCTTCTTCTTCTTCACTTTTCATATTATTATTATCATTATCTATCTATTATTACTACTAGAAAAATATTTTGCATGAGAGTTAAGAGTAAGAGTAGTCTTTCTAAAATGATGATGATGATGATTATGATGATGATGATGATCTTGAAACGTTAATGATCTTTGTCAAGGTCTTCTTAACTTAAGATAAAATTTATTTTCAAGGATCATTTTAAAAATAGTTTTTATGTTACTTATTTAACTATAGTTATTTTTGAACTTGATAAAATAATACGACTACTAAAATGTAACATGTTTACAAATCTTTTAAAAAAACAAAATGTTCTTTGTAATTTTGGTGTATATATATATTTATCATTAATTATTTATATAATAATTATAATTTATATATATAATAATAATAAATAATTATATTATATTATAATAAATAAATAATTATATTTAAAAAAATAATTATATTAAATTATAATATTATTATTATTATTATAATATAATTATATTAAAAAAAAAAAAAAATATATATATATATATAGAAATAAATAAATATATTTATTATTAATTATTTATAGATTGTATCACCGAGTGGCATTGAGGATGATTGTTTCATACAATCAATCGATTCTGACACCTATTCCGTAAGATTTATGGCACGTGAGAATGGTATTCACAGTTTGTATTTGAAATTTAATGGTGTACACATATCTGGAAGCCCTTATCGTATAAAAGTCGGTAAAGTGGATGCCGACCCAGCAGCATTGCACGCTTATGGCAATGGTTTAATGGAAGTTAAGACAGGTCAAAAGACAGATTTCATCATTGATACTTGCAACGCTGGTAGCGGTGCACTTGGTGTTACTGTTGATGGTCCTAGCAAGGTTTCTATGGATTGTACAGAAGTTGAGGAAGGTTATAAAGTCAGGTATACACCTTTGGTACCTGGTGATTATTATATCAGTATCAAATACAATGGTTATCACATCGTTGGTTCACCGTATAAAGTAACATGTACCGGTAAGTTATTGAATTATTTTTACCTGTCTTTTATTGTCAATGTGAAAATATTTTTTAATTATTATATAAAGGATATTAATATATTATAATAATATTAAAATAAAAAATAAAAATAAATAATATATTTAAAAATATGTAAATAAATATATATTTTAATAATATTTTATTATTAATTACATTTTAATTAAGTTGATATAATATTAATTATTATTTAATAATAAAATTTTATAATATTTATATAAATATTTATATCAATATTTAATTATTATTTAATATAATTAATATTATATTATATATTTCTTATAAATAAATTTAGATGAAATAGAAATACTTAAACAAAGATTCACAAATCCTCAAATCCTAAATTTGGTTTAATTGGACCGTAAAGAATTAAAAAATAAAAATTTGTTATTTAATATTATAATTAAAGTATTAAGAAAAACAGAAGGTACCTTTCAGAGTTTAAATCAATTGATACGTTTCATTTTTTATAATTACAGGTGCGGATCTGGCAGAGAGAGGTGCACAAGAGACGAGTTCAATCCTGGTAGAGACAGTACAGAAGATATCTAAAGCAAAGCAAACTGGTCCCGTGTTACCGCTTTTTAAATCAGACGCGAGTAAGGTTACGAGCAAAGGTATGGGACTTAAGAAGGCCTATTTGGGAAAGCAGAATCAGTTCACCGTAAATGCCGGTGATGCTGGTAAGCTTCAAATAATAATAATAATAACAATAATAATAATAATAATAAATATATAAAACGGTGTACGTATAAATATAAAAAAGGAAAAGGTACACCTGGGATGATGGATGATTAAAAATTCATATTGAGTTTCATCAACGTTTCTTCTTATCATCTACCATGTTTGTATATGTGTATGTGTGTGTACCTTTTCTTTTTATATGTTTTGATTTAACTGAATATATATATTTTTATTTTATTTCCATTAATAATAATAATAATAATAATCGATACGACTGACCGACCGTTAATTATACAGGAAACAACATTCTTTACGTTGGCGTTTACGGTCCCAAAGGACCATGCGAGGAGGTATACTTGAAGCACACAGGTAGAAACAACTACAACGTCAGTTACTTGGTACGTGAACGAGGAGAATATATCGTGATCGTCAAGTGGGGTGACGATCACATTCCTGGATCACCGTACAAGGTCGAGGTCTAAAAGGAAATATAGAAAAGAAGATTTAAAAAAAAACATACACACAATTTCAATGAGTTACATATACACATAAATACACATACACATATATATATATATATACACCAGACATCAGACATTCATGTACGCATGCTCAGACCAATCGGAGTATTGTCTTTCCTTACGTGGTATCAACAGCGTTTGCTTTAAGGGAAAACACTTAATAGAAAATGGACATATCCGTGTGTGTTCGATTTAGCACGATCTCGAATGCTCAACTTATCGAATATGTATTTTCTTAGATTCCTCTTCCCTTCCCCTACACTCGATCAACCAACCAATAACAACTTCGTTTTCTTATCGTAGAATTGTTCATCCTTCTACATTCTAGTAGACCAACGAATGATCTTCTTGTATATTCCTACCAATCCTTCTTATTTCTTTATTTTGTTGTTGTTGGTAGTTGTTGTTTTTGTCGGATTGATCGCATCCTTTGCAAACTCCCCTCCCTTTTTTTCTTTATATTTATCTTTATCCTTGTCAATCCTTTTTACGTTTGTTTTTTCCTTTTGTGTTTTATTCACAAAACAATGTTCAATCTTGTGCTTCTCAACATTTGTAAATTGTAACTTAGTAATAACCTTTTTAAGGTTATTTTTTTTCTTTTTGTTCTCTCTATCTCTCTCTTTTGTTCCCTTTTTTGATAGATCTGCCATGATTCTTTTTTTTCGCATTTTAAAACACGTATCTTTTACTTAACTTGATTTATTTCTTCATCAAATTTTGTTCTCTTTCCTGTTTCCTTCTACCTCCCCCCCCCCTCTTTTCTTTCTTCTAATCTTTGGATTTTTGTCTTCTATTATTAGAAACAAATTAAAAGGATAATGATGATGATGATGATTAAATATTTCAAAAAGTGTCATTAAATGTGGGTCAATTATTCGTTATTGAATAATTTATATATTAAAAAAAATATATTAACCGTATGTGCCTTAAAGGAAGAAACAAAAACAAACAAACAAACAAACAAACAAATCCACAAAAGTAGAAACAGGAAAAAAAATTATATTAAAAAAATATAAAGATATTAAATAAATAAATAGGATAATAATTTTTGTGATCATAAATAAACGTGGAGGAAAAAAAATATAATTGAAGGAGAAAAAGAAAGAATAAAGTTATATATGGAACATTGAATGAATTATAAGGATTATAGTAAAACTTAAATAAAATATACATATATATATATATATGTATATATATGTATATTATAACTCGTGTTGCGAGAATCGACAATTTTTTTCTGATATTGCATCACGTTATATTATATCATTGACTAAGTATAGAATATAAATATATTACGATTGATTATTATATTATACGTTAACAATATATAGAGGTTAAATAAATAATATATTTCTTAAAGAACATTACTAAGGTGTATTGTATTTTGTTTTATTAAAACAAATTTTATTAATTTTTTTGTTTATTTTACAAGGTTTTTTGTAATTGGTAATACGAACGAGAAGATAGGGTGATTCTACGCAAGAAATTAAAAATAAAACTATAAAATAAAAATTAAATTTTAATATTTGTCGAGTTTGTTCAATATTTGTGCATTTTTCTGACATGAGCTTGCAATCAAATGCATCCGGTAAATTAATAATATTTTGTTCGATACATGGTAATATTTGTAAACGTATTTAAAAGAATTAAAATTGAGTACTCGCTTGAATCACCATATACGAGACACCCTGCATATATTTTAAGAAGTTTATTACTGCAAAAGAAACCAAAAAGTATTGAAAAATTAATTGAGTTAATTAATAGAATTATAATTTAATTTTTTATTTTAAAATGTGAAATTTGTTCAATTACAATGTAGTTAAAAAATTATGCTACTACCACTCTTGCAAAAAAAGAAATCTATAATTTTTTCATTTATTTATAATTAATTTTGATAACACTTTTGTACAATGTGTACCTTTAATTTTATTATTAATTTTATTTATTTTATACAATAATTTAAAACTACCCCCTTTTCGAAATACGAAGCTCGATGGTAAGTAAAGATTGTACGCCATCTTGTTATTTCTAATTCAAATCTCTCTCGAAACCATATATAATATATAACTTAAATATAAAATAAATTAATACAATAATTTAAAAAAATATATAAATTCAAATATATAAAAGAGAAATAGTCTCAAAAGTACAAAAAAAAATATACTTTCGTAACTCTTCCATTTTCTTCGACACGTTCGTACTTTTTCATTTTACAAAACATTCTTCATGTAAAATCATCAAAAAGTGCGAAGAGAAACTAAAAGAAAAAAAGACATATAGAAAGAAAGAAGAAGAATCGATCGTCACAGGGATAGATAGAAAGAGTAAAATGAAGAGTACGAGGAGGTGGTGGTGGCGGTGGTAAAAGAAAAAGAAGAAGAAGAAGGAGGAGGAGGAGAACTCGTTGCGGAGAAAATTATTCACGCTCAGGAACATTGTGGTTTTACTTGAACAAACAGAGAAAGAAGAAAGTTATAAAGCTAGACAAAGATATCAAAACACACACACACTCACGCACTCACACACATACATGCAAACACTTCTACTCGAGCTTGAAACAAGTAGGGAAACAAAAAAAAAAGTAAAACGAAGAGGAGGAGGATAAGAAGAAGAAGACGTTTTCTCTCGTGTGGTAACTCGAAACATATCGTTGCTGGAGTGAGAAAGAAGAAGAAAAGCATAACTCGTTGATAGTGAAAAAGGAAGGGGAGGAGAGGGTTAAAAAAAGATAGACAACGAGTGAGACGATGTTAGGTGAACGATGAGGAGGTGGAAGAGGAAAAGGAGGAGAATTGGAGGTTGAGTTGGAGGTGGAAGAAGCTTTGAGACGAGACCAGAATTCTGGTTGGCTTACGGTTTCGATAGGACGGTTATGGGGGCGTTAACAAAAGCTATAACTCGTTGGGAGTTCGTGCGAAGTTCGCAGGCGTCACTGAGGTCCAAACCGAGCTGAGGATTTCAAAGAGGAGGGAGGTTTCAAATAGTCCCAGGGAGTTGCGCTGTACTGTCGAGGTTGTACGAACACGGTACGAACCTCCTCTCTCTCTTTCACTCTCTCTCTTTCTCTATGTGTTTCTATCTTTATCACTCTTTTGTCCCTTCTCTTTATCCCTCCTCCAAATATTCCTCAGAGATATACACGCCCTCTTCTCGCAAGAGGACGGATTTACAAACGCCTACTAAGAGGAGGTGGTACCACCGTTTGTTTTACAAATTAAGGTTAGGTTTTACACCACTCTTGCCAGGTATATATATATATATATATATATATATATATATATATATGTAGTATATGTATATTATTTGACTTTTTTATTTCTTTTATTTTGTTTTTTTTTTCTTCCTCTTGGATGGAATACGAGGAACATTAATATTTTAAGGTTATACCATCTCTTTCTCCTCACTCCCGTATAGTATGGTAATGTTCGGGACTTTTCTCTCTTTACGTTTATCTCTTTTTTTGTTTTCTAAGATTCTAATAAGAATATTTTATAATCTACGATAAAATAGAGGGTGAGATACCTTTTTGTTTAATAGTTTTTTATTGATCTTTAAATTGAGATAACGTGGATATGAAATGAAGATGATATTTAGGAGTGTGTTGTTGTTTTACTAATAATTATTGTTTTATTTTAAATTACATATTTTATTATACATGACATGTACTATTTTAAGCAATTATTTCGTTTTTATTTTATAAAATATTAGAAACTTTTTTGGTTACCATAAAATAAACAAAAAACCTAGAATTTTATATACGTAGCTTGATATTAAACGTTAAAAATCGTTTCAAATTCCATAGATGAGTTCGGAAAAGCGAACGACCCCTCCTTCACCCTTAACCCTTACCCTCAACGAAAGAAATAATCTCGCGAATAAGGCAACGGTTTGTTGAATTTTTTTGAGCTTTCAAGGAAAAGATACAAAAAAAAAAGTGTCTAAAGATAAAAACAAAAGAATAAAAAAGAATATATTTATTTATAATAATAAAAAAAAGCGTGTGGAAGATTTTTTTCTTTTATTAACACGATACCGGGTGGAAAAAAAAGAGATGTCCTCTTTTGCTTTGCCTAAGTCGCGAAACTCTCGTTATAAGAAGAGGTATCTTCCCTAGGTAAACGTAATTCTGCACACCCACACTAACACTCATTATACATACGCACACAATATATGTCTTTAGAATATAGGAAGAATATAACATGAGAATTTTCGTAGAGGAAAAGATAGGCGGAGCTTTCTGGTACCGCGCCTCCCGCAACACGAACCCACCTTTCCTGTTCTATTCCCCCAGTCAAACCCAGTCCTCTGGGTTTCAGTTTTTCCAGAGAACCTTTTCCCATTTTCCCTCTCTATCTTTCTCTCTCATACGACCTTTCTATCCCCACCACAATCTCACAAGCACTCTGTACATAGTAATAGTAGTAGTAGTAGCACTCCTTTCTGTCCTTTCGACGAAAGCGCACCTGCAAACCACGGAGCTCCACCTTCCTGTCACCTCCGGCACCACCTTTTGCCTCACAGATCCCACCCCTCCTCCCCTCCTACAACCCCCTTCCTCCACCTACTACTACTACTCCTGAAACTCCTCTTTAACATCGCATTCTCTTTCTTTCTTTTATTTTCTATTAGGATTCCTTTTTTACTTTCTTTACCTTTGTCTTTACAGTTACAGTTGTCTTTAGTTATGTATATATATATATGTATATACACCCACACACCACCTACTTACCATCATCTTTCTTTCTAATTCTTTTTTTTTCCTGTACTTTCAAGCACCTTTTTCTTTTCCTTCTCCTACTATTTCACTGTCTGTCCTTCTTCCCTAACGTCGCGGCCATTTTGTGCAATTTTTTGTCACATACTTTCACAACCTTACTGCTTTAATCAGAAAGAGAGATAAAGATATATGTATATATATACAGGACTAGGAAAGAGATAAGAGACGGATATTAAACACCCTTCCCACTTTTACCGGAGGATCCCGTAAAACCCTTAACACTAGCAATCCTTGGCCCTTTCTTATTCTTCTTTTTGCTCATGTTCTTCTTTCTTGTTGTATTATTATCGTAGGTTTGTTTTCTACTCTCACTTTTGCGGTTGAATCTTTGCATACTTATTTCTTATTACATATACTTTACTGGTTATAGTTACTTACCCTTAACTTTGTTTACTTTGGGGATTTTTATGGGGTAAAGAAAATGATAGTCTTTTTTTTCTTGATTGTTTTCATTATTTATTATTATACTTACCTTTTTGGTCCATATGTTTGTTTATGAAATTTATTGAATGCTGTAATCATTTAAATACGCTGTTTTGTTTGTGTTGGTTTTGGATAAAAAATTATTTTTAAAACATGTATATATGTATATAATAATGATTATTATACTGATCGTTTGAAAAATAATTTTAAATGTTTATGGAAAAAATAATGGAATTTAAAATTTTGTTATTTAAATTAAATATTTGGAATAAATATTTTTCTTGAAATATTTTTGAATATTTAGAAAAAAAAGAATATTTTTTTTTAGGAATTTTACCATAAAAATAATTATGGACGTCATAATAATGGTGTTAATAAATTTGTTTATATATATATTTATATTTATATTTATGGCATTGGTAAATTATTATTAATATTAATATTAAAAAAATTGAAAAAAAAATAATAATAGAAAGTGTAGAATATTTTCTTTTTTTGTAAATAAATAATTGCGATTTTCAGATAACGTTTTCAAGATGATTATGGGAGATAATTGTAACGACACTACATTCCATGATCGTTTTATTATGGATTACAGAACAGCGTTCAGGGAGAAAAGAAGGTAGTTGCTACACTTTTTCTTCATCATCATTATCATCATTATCATTATCATTATCATTATTATCATTTTTTTTTCTTTTTTATTTACAGGTATAGTACGCCCTTCGCGTTTTGGGCGAGCCAACGATTTCGACGATTAGCTAAGATGTGCTTTCGATAATAATTTTTTTGTTGATTCTTCGTAGATCGATAAGAAAGTTTAAAAGGTCCCAAAGAAGGCCCTTTTATTCAATCGTGTTCGTATGAGAAACAAAAAAATTACTAGAAAAAAAATTACATCATAGTTTTTTTGTTTTTTTTTTTGCCCCACCTCCACCTAAACCCCCCATTAATTTAACCTTGAAAAAATAATAAAATGATCGAAGTGTTTATCTTTCTTCTCGATCTTCGTACAGAATCGATTTTACTTTGTTCGAGGATCAGAACGAGTGTATCGAAGGGTGCAAAGTGCAAAGAAGGGTAGGACAAGGAAAAGAGTGGGAAGAGGTCATGATGTACGTATTTCCAAATTATGGGAAAAATTGTCTTTCTTCATTTTTTTTTCTTATGTTTTTGTGTTCTTTTTTTTTAGCAACAAATCTCGTCTGCCTTCATATATATATATATTTTTTTTAATTTAATAATAATAATATATTTATAAGTATATGACAGTGTGTATTTAATCATACATGTGTATTCGTACATATGTAATTCATACATTTGTGTGTGTGTGTGTGTTCGTTCATTCGCTATTATTATCGAATTCGATTGAAATGAAAACAAATTACGCTTAAGAATTTATTCTACGAATTAAAAAATAAATCAAAATAATAAAAAAATGTATGTTCATTGGAGGTCAACGTCGTACGAACAACTTCAAGTTCGCGATTTTATTTTATTTTATTTTAATTTTTTGTCTTTTTGTAAATTTTTTTCTTTTACGCAGGGATCTATTAAAATGAAAATATAAAAAAAAAAACAAAATGAAAATAGAAGTGTTCGTATTTTTCATCGTTTCGTCTCGTAACTTCGTTGAAATTTGTTAAACAAAATTAAAATTACGCAATTTATTAAAATTATAAATCAAATTATTATGAAACATATATTATCGTGAGATTTGTTTAATAATTAAATTATTCCTATTTTATAATTATTATATAATATAATACAATATAGCATGATTATATCATATTATATATTATATTATTATATAATATATATTATATTATATATTATTAAGATATTAATAATATAATAATTAATTAATATATTATTTCATTGTATTTAATATATAATATAATATAATCTTGCGTGTATAAAAGATAAAACGTAAAATAAATTTTTGGCATCAATTTGTTGTTTTTTTGTTTTGTTTAATTTTTTTTTTTTATTATTATTCATGTTAGTACAACGTTGTTATTATCAGGGAAGGGGTTGGAGAGGATAAGGGTGGCAACATAGAATCGACTAAAAAATGCTAAATTAAATCGAATTTTTATTGAAAATGAAATTGTTGCGAAGGTAAAAGAGACGAAACGTTTTCTAATCCAAGTTCGGAATAAATTGCTAAAAACAGTTAATTTACTAACACTAAAAAGTGCGTTACACTCAGAGAGAGAGAGAGAGAGAGAGAGAGAGAGAGAGAGAGAGAGAGAGAGAGAGAGAGAGATAGAAAGATAGTGTGTGTATGTGTAGTAAAGAGAGAGATAGAGAGAGAGAGTTATTAATCTCTCTGTCTCTCTTTTTTTCGAAGGTATGAATGAAACAGAGAGAAAAAAAATATCGATCTTAATTTATCGATAGATCGATCTTTTTTTTCTATCTGCATTCAATGTGTTAACGTGTGTGTCTGGTTCTGGTTGGTAGTGCTGATGGTTGTGATGGTAGGTAGTGGTGGTGTTGTTTAATCCGTGCGTGTATTTACGTTTGTTTACGTGAAATAGTTTAATTTACGTTATTACATCGACGAATTTTATTTATTTGTT
The DNA here is from genome assembly GCF_001465965.1 of Polistes dominula. Next base: position 353,548 of record NW_015148993.1, on the reverse strand, counting down.
TATTTCTTTTCTTTTTTTTTTGTATTTTTTTTCCTTTTGTTATTGTGGTGTATTTTTTTCTTCTTTTTCTTTTTTTGTTACTTTTTTTTTTTCTTTACAAGTATTTACACGAAATTGACGGATTTCGGAAATTTCATTTTATTAGTAACGTTACGCGATATTTATTTTTCGTTCTTGTTTTCTTGCTGGTTTGCTTTACTTTGTTTGTTTGTTCGTTCGTTCGTTCGCTTGCTTTTTTTCATACTTTTCTCGTTTATTACCTTTTTTTTTTTAATTTTTTCTATTTAAATTATTGTATTTTAGGCGGAACATAGGACGTTAGTCGATTTGTTGTAGTATACTACTTGATCAGCTTTTTTCGTACGAGATTGACTTCACATGTAGATCCTTCGTAGATCCGATGGTGAGGTTATCATGTTGCATTGTGGGCACAGCTTTTTTGCACCCTGAAAATATATAAAAACAAAACAAACTAATTTTTTAAACAATTCAATCCCTTATTAACTTGTTCCAATATTATTCTAATAATATTAAGAATTTCACACATATAAGTTACTGTAATATTAAACCTAAATGTATGTAAATCGTTATCGAATAAATTTCAAAAAAATTAAGAAAACTATTTTAATAAACAAAAATAAAACAAATAATAAACAATATAATATTATTGCTATAAAAAATAAATATTAAAAATATTGGTACGTGTTTATTGTATTTATTATGTAAATTTGTTATATTATCTTCAATAAATGTTATCCAAATTTTGTATTAAAAAAAAAAAAATAAAGAATAAACTTCTTAATGATTAACCCTAATATTTTTTGGATTACTATTACCTTATCGTATCGTATAAAATAAAAATAAATAAAAAAAAAAAAGTAACACAAAATATATATGTGATCATTAAAGATAAAACGTTTTAAGGATTGATACAGGTATCCAATCGCAATTGGTTAAAGTTAAAGTTCTTTTCGACGAACGCGCACGCGGGAATAAAATAATACATTAAAAACTGATCGGTAAAGAGCCATTATGGTAAACGATAAAGAAACGTTGTACAAAGTAGATCCTCCCGTTTCTGGAAGAGTAAGAAAGAGAGAAAAAGAGAGAAAAAGAGAGAGAGAGAAAGAGAAAATGAGAAAGATATCTTGAACTTTTTTCATTCTTTTTATTTTCTTTATAAGTTAAAGGAAGCCAGGACGACGACACGATTGTCCAGATCGAGAGCAACGATTTGAAAAAAGTGGTTTCTTCTTCTAAAGTGTATCCCGTCGAATGATCTGACGCAATTAGCGGTGTTTCTTAGCAACCTATATTCGTATTTTTCTTTTTTTTTATTATACTTAAACGAATAAGTATACCACCATATCTTTCCTCCTTTTATATCTCTCTTTAGGTCATGAAAATTATTTATTCGATAGTTTACATCTGTCTCGTTTTTTTTATCATTTTCTTCCTTCTCTTTCTGTTTGTTTTTATATTGAAAATAGAAGTTTAATTTATAAAACTTACCAGTGTGTGTAGCCAACATTGTTCGCAGTGCACGTGCCAACAACATACGGACGTCACTGGTTTCTTATATTGTTCCTGTTTAAATACAAAAAAGACAAATCTAATAAGAATTCTTATATAGTTAAACAAAATTTTTTAATATATGGTAGTGGTAAATATTATCTAAGTTTAATTTATTTTTTATAATTTTTTAATTTACAATTTCTATTTTCACTTATTAGAAAAAGAATGTAACTTATATTTGGGTAATTCAGGGCACACTATGGAATTATACCCATCATTAAGATATAACAGATTATGAGATATCTTTGTCTATCGTATGTTATTAAAATAAATATTTTATATTTAATTATTAACAAATTATAACGAATTGAAAAATATTTTAGCTACTAGGTACGATTAGGAAAGAAAATGTTTAGATAGTGTTTCCTTTAAATAAAACTAAAATTTTGTTAAAAATTATTTAACCCTTTGAGTGGTGAATATTTTTAATAACTGCAGTATTTTTTAGGGACAGAATAATTTATTATTAACACAAATATTATATTTCCAAGATTGATTAAATTTATATTGCCATGGTTGAGCCCTAGATTTTAATATAATAAATTATATTTAATAATTAATATATTTTATATATTTTATATAATATTTTTAATTTTTATTTTAATAGTTAATATAATTTTCATGTAACAATATTTAAAACAATAATTTATCAATACTCAAACCAAACATTTGTATATAAAATAAATGGATAAACCCTACTGATAACTTGTACCAAACGCATGTATATGTTCACATCAATCAAAGGATTAAACAAAAAACAAAATAAATAAAAAATCTAACTCAAGGACGAAAGACTCACCATACAAATGAGACATTTGAAAAGTTGACCACGCATCTCAGCTTCGAGTTCTTTGATCCTACCGCGAAGTGCTTCAACAACTGGAGTATCACCGTCCCTTCTTGGTGATGAAGAAACATTTTCATCGAGTTCGTTTTGTTGACCAGGAATAGGGGTAGATGATGAACTGGTCGTGGTCGTGGTAGTGGTAGTACCAGGTTCAGGTTTGACCTCTAGCAACCCTTGTTGCGCAAGTTGATCGGAATGAGGAGTGTGAGGTGCGTTAGGTGAGATAACAGCTTCCCTAAGTGCGTCCCTTTCCTTTTGTTCCCTTGGTGTACCGTCAATCCTTGGTGTTATAACATCAGCCTCAGAATATTGTGCAGGACCAAATTCCGCAACGTCGTCACCGTCAACAACTAAATCTACATCTTCCTCGTCCTGTTGATTTCCACCTTCACCACCACCTCCACCACCGCCACCGCCACCACCACCACCCGAACGATTGCTCGATGACGTCGCCAAACCTACGGCTATATTTTTATTATTTTGTAATGTTAATTATATTTTTTTTTCCAGTGTGATAATTACATAATTGTAATATTGGATGTTTGTTTGTTTGTTTATTGTTATCTTTGGTTTGTGTTTTATTAAATTTGTATTTGGTTTCTATTTATGTTTGTTTCAATTACTCTTTTTCTGTATATTATTTTCTTATTTAATATTTTTATGTTTTTTTATTTTCTATTTTTAAAATAAACTAATTCGTAATGTGTTGTATTCAATTTATATCATTTGTTGTATTTGGTTTCTATCTATTTTGTTACAATTTTTTTTTTATATAATATTTCTTATTTAATATTTTTTTTGTTTATATTTTTTTATTTTTAAAATAAACTAATTAGTAAGATTGTATTGGAGTTATAAATTTTGTTTTAGTTTATAAAAATCAGTTGTAATTAATTAATGGTACACGTTGATACATTTAAAAAAAAAACATCGAATAATTTGAATATGATATTAAAAATGCATTGACGAGTAAATTATTTATAAAAAATTGTAGATAAATATTAAATAATATATGATGAAATTTACCAGAAAATCCGCCAACAAGCATTGAGGTTGCTCTAACTCTTCTTTGACCTGCCCATTCGTATTCTTCAAAGGTTTCGGCGTCACCCTCGACGTCCACTTCTTCTTCATCAAGATTCGAGTGTTGACCTGCTGGATTACCGTTATTATGCTTGTTTAGACAACGTTCTACATGTTGATTCAATTCTTCCGGAGTACCGGACAATCTTTCGCTACAAACCGGACACGTTGGTTCGTCCGCTTTTCTTTTTCTATTCTTAACACGAATCCTTGCCTAGAAAATAATAATAAGAAAACAAATAAATCAATTAATAATACTAATCACTCATTATATAAAACTTTCTAAATATATAGGTATATGCAATCTTTAATTTCATTCAAATTTTATTCTTACAAAAATTAAAACAATTTATACTGCATTTAATGATTTATCAAAAAAATAAAACAGAAAAATAGATTGAGGATTAAGATAATTATTAATAAAAAGAATATTGATATACAAATAGTAAATAGGTGAGCGTTTCGTGTTGATGTAATAATTATATTAAATAATAATAAGTAAATTAAATAATATTATTAAATAAAATCACAAAAATATTTTCTTATGCTTATTAAAAAACAAACCAAAATGCTACAAAATTGAATTCTTAATTATGCCAAAAATACCTAGCTAAATAAAAGAAAATAAATTATGTAATAATTTATTTGTTAATTAAGATATAATATTTATTTGTTTGAAACGTGTAATAAATAGAAAGTGATAATATATTTATAAAAACAAAAAACAAATAAAAAACAAACCAAGATGCTACACAATTCAATTTTTAACTATGCCAAAAATTCGTAGCTAAATAATAAGAAAAATAAATTAAAATATACTTATTAATTAAAATAATTTTATTGTTCAAAGTGAATGATAAATAAAAAGTGATGTTGTAAAAATAAAAAAATTAAAAACAAGATACAAAAAAATAATTCAATTCTTAACTGTGCCAAAATTTCCAATCTAAATAAAAAAGAAAATAAATTAAAATATATTTGTTAATTGAGATGCTTTTATTGTTCAAAGTGAATGATAAATAAAAAGTGATGTTATAAAAAAATAAGAACAAGAAAAAAAGAAATAAATAATAAAAAAATACCTGTCTATTCGCCTTGATTCTTTTATAGGTCTCCCATCTACCCTGAGGAGTTTGATGAGGTGTTCCATGTGGTGGACCATCAGCGGCCGACGGTGCATGTAACATTGGCCCATGTGGATGATCTTGCGGATGAACTGGCGGCAATGTAGACCTGGGTGGTCGTGGTCTTGACGAAGCTGACGAGATTTTATAAAGTCGATCGAGTTCCTGAGCAAAATGTTGCTCGAGTTCCTGCGGTCTAACCGTTACCCCACATACAGGACAACACGATGGATCCGATGGGAATTTCTTTTTACCTTTTTTTTTATCGTTGTTGTTGTTTTTGGTTTTTTTATGAAACATAAAACAAAAAAGAAAAATATCGTCAAGCAAAATGAAACATTCGGGAAGTAGTAGAAGAATAAGAATAAGAAGAAGAAGATGAAGAATAAGATGAAGATGATTGTTTTGAAAATGTTGCATTTGGTATCTTTTTATCTTTTTTTTATTTTTTATTATTTTTCTATTCTATATTTGTATCTTTCTATATTTTTATATATTTTTTTTTAATTTTTAATTTAATTTAATTTTATTTCTATTTTTCTGTTTTATTTTTTTATCTTTTCATCTTTTTATTTATTTTTTTTTTAATTTTTATTTAAATTTTTCTATTCGTAGTGGCAAAAAATTATTTCTAAATTGTATCGTAATTTTCTCAACGCGTTAAATATACTCACACGTATATATGTATGTATGCTGATTTTTTTTTCTTTTCGTTTTATTTTTTTTTTTCAAGTCTACGAGTATATTTATTTAAAAAAAAAAAAAGAAAAATAATAGTCAGCAGATGCGAGAGATCAAGCGAAGTGGAGCGCACGTACACACATGTGTGTGTGTGTGTGTGTGCTCGCGCGCAATTTCGTTTGTTTGTTCTCGTTTATTTGACGACGATCCGTATGGAATTTTTGGTAGGAAAAGTGAAGTCGACGAAAAAGAAAAGAAAAGAAAAAAAAAATAGATCTTTCTTCTTCTCTCTAGTTGGGGAATTTTGTAGAAGAAAGAAAATTTGAGATATCTAAAAATATTTCTTTGAAACGTTTGACTTTCGATAGGAGTTAAAAATAAAATTGAATGTACAAAAAAAAAAGTAAAAAGAAGAGAACAATTGATTTTTCTAATTTTAAATTTTACAAAAAATTATAAATATAACGTTACAGATATTAATTAACCAGTTAATTGAATTTGACAAGTATACTCGTCATGTGTTAAATGTAGTAACCATTTGCTATTTAAATTGTAATTTTTGTGAAAAAACAAAACATATTATTTATAATTACATAGTAATACAAATTAAATAAATAAATAAATAAATAAATAAATTATATTATATAAATTAATTAAATGAATAAATTATACAAAGTATATAAGTATTTACAAATATATAATATAATAATATATAATAATAATATTAAATAAATATAATAATATTATTAAATAAACAAATTACAAAGATTTGTAAATTACTATTTTTTATTTTTATTTTTATTTTTATTTTTAGTTAATTTTATACTAAAAATGAGCAATTTTAACCTCGACTTGTCATCGGCCGATTTTCACGACACACAGCAGTGCGCACTTTCAAAACGAAGCGCAACAAAGTTAACTCTGGTTAAATTAATATTACACGTATGATTTATGAGTAAGTGTAAAAGACATTTTTACATAAATACATATACACCTAATATACACATTGGACTTTGATCCAAAACCTAAACATCCAAATCTTGAAGATCCTCTGTTGCTTGTTTTAATAACTCGACCTTCGACTACTACAACGTCAGAGAACAACCATAGAAGAAAAAAAAAAAGTTAGTTTCGGTCGTTTAGTAGACGGATAACATTCTGCTTGAGTAAAAATTCGTCAGAATTGAGAAGTGAGTTGAGATAACGATGGGAAGAAGAGAAAAGGGTGGAAAAGGAACTCACCCCCCTTCTTCCCATAGTAGTAGAAATAAACAGATTCACTTGCGTAAGCATACTTTTCATTGTTTCCACCATAACACAGTGATAACACACACACTGGGTAGCAATATGATACTTCTTAATTTTTTATTTATAATTCTTTGCAATTCGATATTTTTTTTTTCAGAAAGAACCCTTTTTTTTATTTCTTTTTTCATCTTCTTTTAACAAACAGACAGCTTACCAATTTTAATCTTATCTCTTTCTACGTCAGGACGTTTATTTAAATGATGTCAGTATGGTATTCGTTTAGGTATTTCTATCCTTCCTTCTTTTTCATTTTCTTTTCTTTTTCTTTTTTTTCGTTTCCCCATTCAATTAGATACACCGGGCAAATTTATGTACGTGCCTTTCGTACTCGATATTCCTTTCTTCTTTTCCTTTATTGAATGAGACACTGGAACCACCCTCCTCTTCACTTTAGTATCATCTAACCCCCCCCCCCATTGCACTCTCGTATGGAGTTCGATAGGAAATAATCATGAGGAAAATAGTATGACTTCCCACCCCCCTGTCCCGTACTTTTACAAAACGATCTTCTTCTTACGATTAGATTTTCTTTTCTTTCTCACTGTTTATATTTATGTTTTTTATCGTTTCATTTATTCTCAGACACTTAGGCATACTTTTTTTTTCCTTTTTGCTTTTATAGTTATCTGTAGTATATTATAAAAATATTAAATTGATATTTTTGAAATAAATATTGGAATTGTAACCAAAAATTCATTTCATTTTTCGTATGGATATTTGAATTACTAGTGTGTGTTTATTAATACTTTAAAGTATACTAAATTTTATATATTAGTAAACTTATCAAGACTTCATATATATATAATATTAATTATTTATTTATATAAATTATTTTATATTATATATTATATATAATTAAATTTTATATTAAATTGAATTATATATTATATATGAAATTATATAATTATATAAAATATATATAATATATTTTCGTAGTTTATCTATAATATAATTACATTATACAAATATATTACTAAAATATATTTATAAATAATTATATTATATATTTAAAAAATATATTAAATATATAAAATATAAAAAATAAATAAATATAATTACATTATGTATTTATATTTATTTATATTAACAATATATATTTATATAAGAAGTGGAATATTAAGTTTATTTATTGTAGATAATTACATTATATAAATATATTACCAAAATATGTATTTATATTATTATAAAAATCTATAATATACTAGGGGTGCCCCGCCACGTGTTACTGTGGCTCACAATCAGTCCGATACACACGTCTTTAAGTCAACGAATTACCTTATACCGTCATATGTTAGAATCTTATCGAACTAACAGAGATAACCATGACTCTTTATTAATAAACAAATAATTCGCAATAAAATAATATTGCGATTATAAATTGAGATATAACCTATCCTATCTTTCAAGTTGGATGAAACTGCACACAGTGTGCAAAATTTTATTAAAATCGGTTTAGTAGTTTAGGAGTCCATTGCGGACAAACAACGTGACACGTAATTTATATATATTAATTAATTTAATATTCCAATTATTAATTTAATATTTAATAAATAAATTTAATATTCAACTTTTTTTCATAATGAAAAAAAATAATATTAACTTTTTAAATATATTAATATTCTCTCATTATATAATAATTTATTTTAAAACAATATATTATATTAGGTTATTAACTATGAAATGTCTGATTACTCGGATTATTTTTATCTCGAAATCAGACATTTCATATTTAATGACCTAATATAACAAACAAACAAAAAATCAAACAAATTTATTTATTAGATTGTAAAAGATAATATAATAATACATTTGAAATACACTACATATAAAAGTTAAGTAGAAAATAATACTCGTACATTATCACGAGATTATCAACCAACCAATCAACCCACCAACCAACCAACCAACGGTTATCACCTACTGTTATCAAACGAAGAAAAGACAATTTTTCTCTCTTTTTATTCTATCTTTTTTATCTCTTTCAACGGGGTCGACATAATTAACGGAAGAAGAAGAGGGTCATCTTCTTTTTAAGGGGTTGAAAATAAGGAGCCAAAAGATGGTTGCTAGAGTAGCAGGTGGCTAAGCCGCACCCATTTCTTTTTCTCTCTTTTTTTTTTCACTTCTTCTTCTTCTTCTTCTTCTTCTTCCTTCATTTTTTCTTCTTTCTTTTACTTCCTTCACCTGCCGAAGAAGAATCACCCCCTTTTTTTCTTCCCTTCCTTTTCTCTCAGTTTCATGCAAACTCTAAAAAAGTTTCTCTTTTATTTCTTCTTTTTTTTTCTTTCACGTCTTATCTTTCAATGTGCCGTGAACATAACCGCGTTATCATTTAAACTTAACACTTTTGAAAGATAAATAGAAAAAGACAAGTGTGTTGTTAAAACTCTGTTTTTGCGACAGAGAAAAGATAGAGCTGTAGAAAGCGTATCTTTAATTAAAAAGAGGGCTGTAGGGAACACTTCTATTACCCCATCATTATCATCACCACCAACCGAAATGAACGAAATACATATTAAAAAAAAAAGGAACCTTTTCGTGATATTATTACTACTACTATCTTTGATATTAAAAGAGAGAAATAGAGAGGGTGAGAGAGAGAGAGAGAGAGAGAGAGAGAGAGAGAGAGAGAATCAACCTTATCTTTTCAGTTTTCTCCAACTTTCTCGTTTTATCTTTTTTATTTTTATTTGTTTTTTTAAGGAAATGAATTTTTTTATAAATCAATTGACGGAATCAATTTATTGTATATTTAAAGTATCTCTCTCTTTCTCTCTCTTTCTCTCTTTTTTTTTGTTCTTATTTCTTTTTGAAAGAGATTAAGCGTCGCATAACCAACAAGTTTCCGGTCACGCTTCGTGAAAAATTACGATAAAGAAGGGTAGATAAGAAGGTTGCAACGATGATGATGGCTTCATCGAGAACGTATGACTCGTTCCGGTCCGACAGATAAAACAACGAATAAAAATTTTTTTTTTTGTTCGACCTATATATCTTAATTTTCATTAATAGTACTTCTGTAAGTTGTTGAAAATGGGTACTTCGTAAAAATTATGTTTTTTTTTTTCACATATAATTAAAGTACGTACTAGAAATTTGATTAATAAAAAAAAAAATGAAGTAATTCAATTTTATTGTCTTCTATATCGAAACAATTCTAAATAAATACTCTAACAAATTTTTTAATTAAAATACAAATATTAAAAAAAAAAAAAATAATCAGACACTTGATTATATTAGTTAGGTTTTAATTGTTATTAGATTTAATTTATTTTTGGATCGTATCAAAATTTTAATCTTCTGTTTCTTTTTTTCTTTGTAATTTTGTAAATATAATGTGTGAAGGTATTATCAAATGTGTGATTATTTTTAAATAATTTATAAAATGTTTAATATTTTATTTTATTAATAAATCTAAATTTAATCTATACTTTTATTACCAAACAAAAAAAAAGAAAAGAAGTAAAAATACATTATATGTATTTTCAAATATTGCATCTCTCGAACAACTATTATTAAGTAATTTATATAATTAATATTAATTTTATTTTATAATTTAAATAATTATTTATAATTTAATAATTTAATAATATAATTTAATAATTTTAAATAATATTTAAAAATTAAAATTAATTTTATCAAATGCATATGTAAATAAATATATATAGAAACAAAAAAAAACCCCGTAAGATTTTAGTCCAATCTTGTATCATATTACCAAAAAAAAAAAAAAAATTAAGTAAAAATATTAATATTTTCAAATATTGCATAGAAAAATTATTATTAAATAATATAGAAAATATTTAAAATATTAATTTTATTAATAAACCTTAATTAAATCTATATTTTTATTAATTAAAAAAGAAAAAGAATTAAACATATAAGTATTCTCAAATATTGCATCTCTCAAACAATTATTATTAATTATTCTAAACATTTTAAATATTAATTTTATCAAATACACATGTATATAAACCAACAAAAATACATGTAAGATTATATTCAAATTTTGTATAAAATAATTCAATCGAAACTTTAAATATATAATTTTTATATATTCTTTGATAGAAACCAATATATGCATACATACGTATATACATACATACATAGATAGATACATCTAAAGAATAAAGTTGAAGTTAAGAGGATGAGGGGAAGGTGAAGGAGGAGGAGGAGTTTTAACGTCGTCGACATCGTCGTAGTCATCGCTTGGTAGAATGGCGAACGAGAGACATTTGGGTGCAATTCGAGCTCCGCCTTTCCGGGTTTATGGCCCACGATTTGGATTCCTGGCGCATCGGTCGCCATCTGAATGCCTCTTTGATTTAATAGAGAACATCAACGCGCACGCTAACTCTAAAGGGCCAGGGAAAAAGGGAGGAAGGACAACGGACTTACAAATACAAAGAGAAAAGAGAACAAGATATTTTCTAACTGGTTCTATGTGCATATGTATGTGTGTATGAGCGTATATGTGTGTGGATGGGGTTGGTGTACGAAAAAAGGGGTGAATCTTGATTTCTAACTCGATTCTCGTCAATTTAAAATAATAAAAGAAAAAATGAAAGACCATTTTTATCTTTGGAATTGTTCGAAAAATTCACTTCCATATTTTTATTATTATTGTTATGGTTTGCGTTAATGTTTCAATTTATTATTTTATACTTATGAGTATGTTTTATTACTTTTTCTTTTGCGAGTACATTTTGTATTCGGTTTTTTTTTCTTTGTTTCCTGATTCTTAAAGAGAGAAAAAGAAAACAATATTTACCCCATACAATTCCCGTTCATGTTATATTCATTTGATTAAACTAGGTACGGTTTAACTTCCTTTATTATATAAAATGTTAAACGAGTGAAAATTATCGCGTCAGAATGATCGTTAAAACGTGCACGATATTTTTTATCGTTTTAAGGAATAATTTAATTTTCCAGTTCTTGTCTTATTTAAAAGAGTATCTTGTATATGGGCATATTTTTTGGTTGATTTCTATTTTATTTATTACAGTTCGTAGTTAACCCTTTAAATAAATTCACCCCATTTTGGACGACACGCAGTAAGACACTGAAAATATTTATGGAAGAAAAAAAAATATATTTACAAAAGATATATTTATGAAAAATAAAAAAAAAATTAAAAATAAAACTTTACTTGATATTTAAAAATAAAAAAAAATAAAAAATATTAAATAGTATATAATAATTATATAAAATAAATACGTGTAATTTCGTTGACTTTACTTAAATAATATTAATAAATTCTTCATAAACAAAAATAAAAAATGTAATTAATAATTTCCACATTAGATAGAAGTATAATTAATAAACTTTATTTTTTAATAAAATAATAAACTTTATATTTTTCACTAAACTATACTACGATATTAGCAATATTAAAAATATTTTTAATAATATATATTAATTTATAATATATTAATAATAATATTAAATTAATTTATTATAGATAATTACATTATATAAATATATTACCAAAATATATATTTATATTATTATAAATATCAATAATATATTAATTTAATATTCCACTTATTAGTTTAATATTTAATAAGTTAATTTAATTAATACCTAAGTTAAATTAAATAATACCTATATAAAAAAGAATATATATAGTACTTACGTAAGTTATGACTATTCAATAATAAAAAAAAAAAAAGAACAAATTCTTCATGTTCAAAAATAAAAAATGTAATTAATAATTTCCACATTAGATAGAAGCCTAATTAATTAACTACTATACTAAGATATTAACGATAATGATACCAACAAAATACAAAAAATATAATACCTATGTAAAATACGATAATTTAATAATGAGAACAAAAAAAAAATATGTGAGTGTTTTTTTTGTAATATTTTTTCTTTGAAAATCAACACCGAAACGATATGAACGTGAAAGACCATAATCATCTGTACTAGAGCAATTAGTAGAGGCGGCATAATTAGTACGTATCGATGCTGAAAGTACGGTGGTTAGGATCGTATGATGCTCGTAATGGCGGCACCCTACACCTACCTACCAACCAACCAACCTACCTACCCACGTATAATCCGGTTTTAATTAAATAAGTGCCTTCCACACCACGAGCGGTTGGTCCGTGGCTCTTGGAGAGGACCTTCCACCCTTTCCCTTTCTCTCACTCACTCACTCATTCCCAATGCCAATGGTTTTCGGGTATGTTTCTCTCATGTATGTGTGTTGGTTGAAACGAATGGAGGAAAGAGTTAGAGAGACGTTGAATTTCTGTACTCGTTCGAGGGTGGTTTGCTGTTTGATGTATGTGTGTGTGTGTGTGTGTGTATGTGTCTTCTTGAAATTGTGTGCTAGTAGAGAAAGACGAAAAGCCAGACGAAATGAGTGAGAGAGAGATTGAGAGAAGGGAAGAAGGGTGGAAAGGTTGACGGCACACGGTTACAGCCAACGGACGTTGAGGCATTTAACCGCAACTGTTGTCGTCACTATGGTGTGGGTTATGGGCTGGCTGATTCCTAGATTTATCACGAATAACCATTTCACTCTTTTTATACTTTCTTTCTTTCTTTATTTATTTATTTCAATCTTTTCATTGGCATCAAACATTTTTATTCTTCCTATCTATCTTTCTCTGTTTTTGATCTTTTTAAATTTTAGATTTAAATGTGTGTAAATCTCATGGTTTTTTTTATCTTTCATTTTTCAATATTTATTTATTTTTTTATTTTTTTATTAGAAGTACAAGGTAACCCTTCTACAACACGTGTATAGGAACATTTGTGATTATTTTTGTAAAATACTATACTTTTATTGACATTGTATGATATGGTGATTTTTGTTTAACCCTTTGAGTGCTGTGTACTTTTATTTAAAGTGTTTTTTTTTTTTTTGTAGAAACTGAATAGTTTATTATAGCAATTTATACAGTAAATTTATATTTTATTATAGTAATTTATATAGTAAATTTATATAAATTTAATATTGTAATACTACTATTTCCAGTTTATTAATATAATTATATTATATCTTTATACATATATTTCTTCTGTGCACGTTTATGTAATTGATCTCCTCCTAAACGGCTGGACCGATTTTAATGAAATTTTGTATGTGTCTTAAGGTGGATTCGATAATGGTTTTGCGTTACAATTCGGTCCAATTTAGGTTGTTTATTTAATTAATTTTTCATTTATAAATTGTTATGTGAAAAGTTTATAGGTTGAAGTTAGTCGATATTCGAGTTATAGAGAATATTCGAGTCGATAATCGAAGTTATTCGATTCCAGTTTGTAAATCGTAAAGTTTATAGGTTGAAGTAAGACGATATTCGAGTTATAGAGAATATTCGAGTCGATAATCAAAGTTATTCAATTTCAGTTTGTAATCGTGTACTAATTGAAATATTACATTAAGATCTAATAAGTGTTTAAAGAAGTTACTCATATAATGCCTGAGGATATTAAAATATTAATCAATTCTCCGTGCTTTTCAAAAGTATTTTTCCTTATTAACTAATATCTTACTACAACAAGTAAATATATCGACAAATTTGATTTTAACTATGGGAAAGTTTAGATATTTTCATATAAATACGGGAGTATATATATATATTAATAGTAAAAAAAAATTGCAATAAAAATTATGCTATGTGCTAAGTTGAAAAAAAAGCGTGCAATAAAATAGAAGTTTTTACGTCAAAAAAGCCACAGCAATGCGTGGCCGGAGCACCCCTAATATATATATATATATAGTATACTAATAGTAATTTATATAGTAAATTTATATCGTTTATTATAATAATACTACTGCTCCCCATTTATTAAAATAATTAATCAAATCTAGTAATGTAATAAATTATATTTAATAATTACAATTTGTTTTATTTTTTATAATATAATTTTTATATGTCAAAACTCAAAATATTAATCAACCTTAAATTATTTATTATTAATATTGACAAATACTTATTTGCATTCATAGCAATCAAATATGTTAATACATTTAATATATTTAAACATGAAATTACTATAAAATAATGGCACGAATGAGAAAATTATGAAAACAGGATTTTTTTTTATAAATTTATAAATTTATTTCTATCGTGTTGTAGAAGATTTAGTTTTTTTTTTTTAATTTATTTGTAAGAGGATAATTTGGAAAGACGTGTAGACAAAGTGTTAAATAATGTAAACGTTTAATTGGCATATCGTTCTAATTCGACATTCGTCGAGGATAGGTAACACGAGTCATCGATTAGGATTCTCGTATACGATTAGATCGATGACGATGATTATTTCCAGCGAATTTTCTATGTATTGTATATATACACATACACATATCTAACTTTGGCAAAATGTCGTCTGAAATGAACGCGTCTCTCTTCGTTAATGCTCGACGTTGAAATCATTCGTTTGTTAATTCGTTCATTCGTTCGTTCTCGTTCGTTCTCTTAAGAAATAATTCACAATTGCATTCGTTCGTTCTGTCAAACAATAACTACAACAACAACAACAACGTCGTAGTAGTAGTAGTAGTAGTAGTCGTTGTCATTGTCATTGTCTGTTGTCACGAATCGTAGACGACGACTAATTTTTGATTTCTATGATGACATTCATTGACATGACGAAATTCCAATAATCGATAGAATTATATCTTCAATTATAAAATTAAATAAAATATAATAAAATAGAAAACAAAAAAAAATAACAATAATTATAAAATAATTGAATTACAAAATAAAATAAAATGCAATAAAATAGAAAATAGAAAAATAATTATAATTATAAAATAATTAAATTACAAAATAAAATAAAATAAAATAAAACACAAAAAGAATAATAATAATAATAATAAGAAAAAGTAAATAAAGATTAACCAAAAATCAAAATAGAAAAAATTCAACGAGTAATATTTTTTTCTTAATTAACAAACCAAGTTATTTATTCAATTAATTATTTACTTATTTATTTATCTATTTATAAGACTCGTTAAATTTCTTGGCATGTGTAATATTGAAATTCAGTCGTATGTTAAAAATCAATTAAAAGCTACGAGTATTTTTCTTTCCCATTTTATAGGTAAAAAATAAGAAAAAGAAGGGGGTTAAGGAGAAGGAGTAAGGGGTAAGAAGTAGGATGAAAAGTCATTTCAAAGATCGGTACACATCCATGGAATTTTACGTCGGATCATAATCGTTTACTTCGTGGTGTAGCTACTTCCAATGTAAATCCCAACGTTTAGTGCTAATTAAATAGCCCTTAACCTCTTTGGCCCTTTCGCGGTTCTCGCATTATCGCGATTACTACTAGTCCTCTTCCTCCTCCTTTTACTCTTGGTCCTTATCCTCATCTTTTTCCTCTCTCTTCTCTTACGGTATTTCGAAATATCATTTCCCGTTGACGAGACAAACCCCTCCTACCCTCACCACTTCTCGTTTCTTTGACGATATTTTAATTGAAACTTGTTGAGAGTGATTTTTATTTAGAAAAAATAAAATTAAAAAAAAGATTTTAAAGGTTGAAAGAAAAACGATCGGTATTTAATCATTTATAAATTTTTTTTTCTGCTTTTTAAAAATAATTTTTCTTTTTCGCACATTCGAAGATCGTTAAAGGAATATCCCCCCCCCCTTCAAATTATTATATTATATAAATAAAAATATATACATATATATAAATATATATATATATAAATATATAATATATAAAATTAAATAAAATATAATTATAAATTATTATTTTTTATATTAATAAAATATATTTATAATTATTTATTAATATAATTATTTATATTAATAAAATATAATTTATATATTATATATTATATATAATCCCTATTTTTGATACTTTAATATACCTTACATATATATATGTATCACCCTATTTAATTTATATTTATATGTATATATACAGGGTGTATGTAAAGTATTGAAAATATTCTCTTGGATCATAATTTTTAGTTTCCCATCGTTTAATCTTTCGAGAGATATTTTTTGTTTTTGTTTTATTATTATAATAAATGTAGTGGAACTATAAAAAGGGAAGAGAGAGAGAGAAAGATGAAAGCTTGTTAGAGGATGATAAAATCTTTTTTCTTCTTTTTATTTTATTTTTATTTTATTTCTTAGTCGATATCGGTATTTTAACCAGTTTCGTTTTGGTAGCAAGAACAATATTGGCTTAATTTACCGATGATTATTATGAATCTTTCTCTCTCTCACTCTTTTTTATTAATTCATTCAGAATCCCTATCAGTTCACTCAAGAAGTAGTCCCTGCATCATCTCGATATCTTTGCCAGTCGTATCGACGTGGATTTACGATAATCGAATCTCTACGATTTCACCTTGTCACGATATCACAGGGACGGAATTTTAATACTGTAAAATACCTGTCACGATGCACCAGATACAGGGGCCCAAAATTTTTTGGTAAATTTTTCAAGTAAATAAAAATTAACTTTAATTTATTCTCTTTTCATTTAAAGTGAATTTAAAGTATACTGATCAACACACACACAAAATATATACACAGGATATGGGGACTCACAATTCTTGCATTTGTTATTTTTTTATAATTTTATTAAAATTATTTGTGGTCGAATTTTCAAGTAGATTAAATTTAATTTAACTATTTCCTTTTTAATTTTAAGTGAATCAAAAGTATACTGTGAGCAACACATTACAAAAATATATATACTTTATGGGTTTATTGAATTTTTATAAATTCTCATCTAAAAAAAAAACAAAATAAAATTTACGTTTTGAAACATCAAATATCCAATATTAATATTTTTTATAAACAATATATTATAAAATTATTTATTTGAAATTGTTTTATTCATGAGGGTCCGAATATTACTAGTTTCGTCCCTGTAACACAAAAACTATACTCGGATTTAATCGTGATGAAAGTTTTTAAGTAAGTACGCGTTAAAAGAGATCTTTTTTAACAACCAATGAACAACCAACTATATAATATGTTGATGATCATGACGGGACTGGTAATTTGAACGAACGGCGATTATCAAACTCGGCGAATGATTCGTTCTGACATCTTTAAAGACTGGTTTTTTCTTTACCTTCGGAATCAATGATGATAATAAAACAAAAATAAAACGAAAAATGATATTACCTACTGACTAACTCACCACACACTAGAAGATTTGCGTCAATATGGTTGTTGTTTAAACTCATTAAGTTTGAAAACGAACATTTGTATCTTTCTACTTTTTGAACCATCTGAAAATATTTGTAAGAAGATTGAAAATGTTTAATAATATTATTTTTCAATTCTGGTTTATTTTAAATACTTAATTTTTTTCGTATCTAATATAATTTATATTATAATTTTATATTACAATCTAAAATTGTATTATATATTTATATTATATTCTATTCAAATTTTATTATATTATAATATAAAATAAATATTATATTAATAATATAATCTATTTTCCACATTTCAAACTTTACTCAATTATCTATTAAGTTTTATTTTTCTTTTTTTTTTTTATATTTTTATTAGTGTATCTTAATTATTGAACTCGTAAAAAATCATTTCTGTTTTTTTTTCTTTTCCTTTTTTTATTGCATATGTACTTTAGTTTGTTTTACTTTTTGCATTGTATCTTTTTTATTATTTTTTTTTTTTTTTTTAATAAACATCCTTGTATAATTCAAAGTACGTGCATTAAAACGTGCTATTTGAAGCTTCAGTTGAGGAAACTCGTTAAAATTCGTACGAAACTTTCCGTATATTACTTTTAGTTGAGAAAGATCGAAAGATAAGTTGTTCGAGAAAATAAATAAAGTTATATATTTATAATAATTGCATTTGACGTTTTTTATGATTTTCTTCGAATTATATTATGTAGGTTTTTATTAAATTTTTTTTTAAATTTTTATGTACATTTTATTATCGAGAACTCGTATAATTTTTATTTATATATAATTAAGAGTTAATTCTTTATATATATAATATAATTAGTTTTTATTTATTTATGCATACTTTTATTATTAAACTCATACGTTTCAATTTCTTTTTTTTTAATTTTTATTTACTTCATTAATTTTATTATTACTATATATATGTTTAATTAATTAATTAGTGTTACATTGTAGTTAGCTTAGTTAGAGTAATTATATTAGGGTATATATAAAGTATATTCAAATTACCTTTTCCTTGTATAATTTAGTTGTAATTTGTGTATTAATGCGTAGAAATAGGGAGATGTATAATATTAAATATTTGTAAAAGGGAACGGAACCCTCAAACTCGTAAAATAAGGGAATAATAACTACACAATATTATTATTTTTATTATTATTATTTATTTAATTAATTATCTATACCTACTTTATATAAAAATCGTATGATTACAATTTTTAATATATTTTTTTATTTATTTTATATATAAAATGTAGAATTTATTTTGTTCATTTTTTTTTTTTTAGAAAATAACACCTTGATAATTAAACAATTTTATAATTTAAAAATTGATTTATGCAAAACAATTGGTTTAGTTTATTTGAAATAGGAACTTTGAGAAAATGTTTGAATATTCTGTTTCTTTTTTATTTTTTTTTTTTAGGACCACTCGACACATCTTTACTGTTTATCGTGGAACATTTATCGTTTACGTCAGGTGGATTATAGTCAGTGCTCCCCCTTTTCTAACTCGACTACCGTAACGATCGTTTTATTAATAATTTAAGCCGCACAATAACGAGAGCCTAACGAAGCATTCTTAACAATTAGGAACATCGTTGAGAGAGAGAGTGAGAGAGTGTGAGTGATACTTAGTTTCACTTTACCAACCAATTATTATTATCATCAACGTTTGTTTTATTATCAATGTTTGTTTTATCATCATCATCATCATCATCATCATCATTTTTATATACTTCAATAATAATCAATTAATCATATTTTACAACATAATATTATTTTAATTCATCTATTTGAAAGATCATTGTTTATAATATTTCAAATAAATGTATTTCTATATTCATTTCTTTAACATTTTTTTATAAATAATAATATAAAACCAAATAAAATTATCTCTCTCATTTCTTTCATTTTTATCTTCTCGTGAATTTTTATCAAACACGAAAGATGTTAGATGCTTTAAGATGTTCGCGTTATTACCTCCTTTAGAGTAGCCTGAACTAATTTTCGTAAGGGTGAGGAATGGGAAGAAAGGAGGAAGATGGTTGAACACAAGAGAAGGTTTTCCTACCTAAATAGACGTGCGCGTAGGAGTCAAATGAGAGTGAGAGAGATAGACAAAGATAGGCAGTTACAAAGAGAAAGATAGAGATAGAGAGAGAGAGGGAGAGAGAGAGATGGTTGTTTGCGGGTTAGAGATCCCAGAGCGTAAGTTCGGCAGTTAAGGATATGTGGGTGGGATGGGATTGGGTGGAGGGTGGTAAGAGAAGGGATGTACCACAATCTACATACGAGCTTCGGTAAGTGCGGATCCTGTGAAAGGGGCCTAAGGACAAGAGCCCTTTCATGCATACCAGAGTATCTTCACTTCTCTCTCTATCTTTCTCTATCTCTCTTTCCATCATTCTCTTTCTTACTTTAAGATCTTATCTTGTGAAATATCAGTACGTTTTACGAATAACTTTTGATCAATAATAATTCAAATATATAATATTATTTTCAATTATTTTATAACAAAGTTAAAGAATAAACAAAAACGAAAAATATATTAAAGAAAATTTATTAAGATTTAATTGTAAAATAAATGTTTAGTTATTTTATTTGAAAATATTATATTGTATATAATTCTAATATGTATCTATTCTATATTTTATATAATTATAATATAATTATTATATATATAGAAAATTTATTTTACGATTTAATTGTAAGATAAATGTTTGGTTATTTTATCTAAAAATTGTAAAGATACTTTGAATTATCTTATCTTTGACTTTTTACATATTTTATATCTTTCTTTTCTTTCTTTCTTTTTTATTTTTTTTGGAAAGGAACATTGTGTAAAACTACGTATCGTTCATACCCTTATCCCTATACAATCGTTTCAGAAAATGAGCCTTCGTCTGAACCTTCTACAAATTTCTTGTCTCACACGAAGCTATGAATCCCTTTTTTTTTACGCGAATATGAGAGAGAGAAAAAGAGAGGGAGAGGGAGAGAGAGTGAGAATGAGAATGAGAGTGGGTATCAAGTAGATGAAGGGTCGGGAACACGACGGGAGACATCTTTTTGTAATAACATGAGAGAAAAAGAAAGATATATATAGTAGTAGCTCGTCTAATTCGCTTTTACAACCTCGCAAAGATACTCCCTCTTTCCCTCCACCACTACTACAACCTTCTATGTTTTCAGTCAGGGCTGACTAAGAAAAGAAAACGAAAAAAGTGTCACCTGGGTTATGCCAATCTAGCGAAGAACGATGTACGACAAGAAAATATGCAACTTCTTTAATAATTCAACTCAGAAAATATATGTCGAATTATTTCACCCCTCTCAACAAATTTTTGTCTACTCTTTTCTTTCTATTTTTTTTTCTTTAGTTTCCAACGTAAGGTTGCGACAAAATAATTCTAACATCGGTTTAGTATTTTTATACGAGTGTATTGAATAATTAATAAAATATTAATATATATAATTAAATTAATAAATTATTGCATATAAAAAATATATAAATAATTATAAATTTAATATGAATATATATTAATAATTATATTTTAATAATTATTGTACATAAATATAATAATTATTAATTATCTATAATAGAATTTAATAATTATATATTAATAAAATTAATATAAATAATAATAAATAATAGATAAAAAATATGAAAAATAAAAAAAAAGACCAAAAAGAAGAATTTTAATTAAGAACATATATTACTCTCAATTGAAGCAACAGAAGAATAAAGAAAGAAGAAGACAAAAAAAAAAAAATCTTTTCAGAATTTCCCTATTATTTTTTTTTGTCATTCTCTTTCCACAGAGAAACAGATCGTTTTTCTTTCCTCTCGTGCGTGATCTCGAGATTCACGTATCCCAATAAGAAAAATAAAAATAAAATAAAAATATAAAAAAGGGCCAAAAGTAGGAAAGATCGAGGACGAAAGACCAGGACCCTTTTAGGAAACGTAGAACAAAACGGGTGTGTACGCTTAATATCATCAAAGGAGGTTTTTAGCGAAGGGAAAGGACGACCGCGAACAACTCGAACTTGTGTGCGTTGATGCGTGTACTCACATTATGTGAGTATGTGAGTATGTGTATGAGTAAGAGAAAGAAAGAAAGAGAGAAAGAAAGAGAGAGAGAGGAAGATAGTTTTAGGAAAAAGCAAGCCCGATGGTAATCTTTCCTTTGGCCGATGTGCAAAATCACGCGTCACCGCTCATGCTTAACATTTTCGTCGCTCATATAGACATTCCTTTCGTACTTCTATGTCCTCCTCCTCCTCCTTCACCTCCTCCTTCTTTTCCTCATCCTCCTACGCCTCTCTCTTTTCCCTCTAATTTCACTCTCCCTTTTTCTATCTTTGTCTAACACGTACAACTTAAAGTACAACGATAGGAAACTCGTGTTAGTTGTAGTATCGTCAAGTTAGAAAAGGGAAAATACAGAAGTAGTAGACTAGTCCCTGTTTTCTATACCCAGACCCTTTCCCTACCCTTCCCCTTTCCTTCCCTTTTTCTTCTTCTCTTTCCTTATTTCTTTTCTAAACCCAAAAACTGATTCGATCTTGAGATTGCGGATCGCTTCGAAATGAATTTATCGCTTGAGAATTTGCCTAAATCCTACTTTAACGTAGGGAAAACGAAAAAGGGCTGAGTAGAGAAAGGAAAGGGAAGAGAAGACATGGGAAAGGGTAGGAAAGGAAAGGAGAGAGTTTACGTGACGGACTACCTCGTCAATCTGTTTCTATCTTTTCGTCTTCACGTACGAACGAATCGTCTATTTTCCTTTTTTTTATATATATATATCAGGTTCGATAAATTTTTGAAAAAGGTGAGATATTTTAGATACCGTAAAGCGGTTCGAAGAGATTATCTATTTGTCATTGATTTATCTGAATTAATTTTTTTTTTTTAAGGGAGGATAAGATTCGTATACATTTGATCGGTTATTGGAAAAAGAAATTCATTGATTTTAATTTTAATTTCGTTCTATCATTTGTAATATAAAATAAAGATTAAAATGTTTTTTTTTCTTTGACTGTTTAATTCAATTTTACTTTCAATTGGTGTTGGATTATCAAAATTTGCAATATTACTAAAAATAACAAAATAAAAAGAAACAAATAAACAAAGTGAATTTAATCAAGATATATATATATATATATA
>NW_015148993.1:292722-330447 GCF_001465965.1 Polistes dominula | reverse complement strand
TAATATAATTTATTTTAAAAATATAATAAATAATAACATATATTTAAATAATATAATTTAGTAATATTGAATATAATTTATAATATAATATATTAAAATATTATAAAATATAATTTAAATAAAAATAAAATAAAATATAGTAATAATAATAATGCTAATAAAAAGACAAATCAATTCAAGTTTTGAAATCAATTGGAGCTTTAAATAAACACCAGGTTATTCTCATTGATCAAAAATTCAACAAATTAGAAAAAAGAAACAGATTTCCTTTAAATGGTAGGAACTAAAAGAAGAGATACTTATATATATACACATAAATATAAAAGAAAAAGGTAAAAAGAAAGGTAGAAATCAGTTCGGCGAAGTGGCCCAGGGTCCTGTTGTGTAAATGAGGGATCGTAAAGAAAGGTTCACAGTATTGGCTAACACACCTCGGACACCTACCGAAGCATGCTCGTCGGTGCTTGCTCATACCCCCTGCTGTACGGCTTCCCTTAAATCACGGCTGTTTGTAATTAAGTGAATGAATGGCCTGTATCAGAGTTAATATTTGCGACATGACGTATGACGGTGCCACGGAGACAAATCCCTTATATATCATCGTACCGCTTTATATAAGTGCCCTTCTCTCTCTTCCCACTCGAGAAACATTCGAGTTGGCGTCAACCCCCCACTCCGTTCCTCTTTTCTTATTCTTTATACCAAGCAACGTGCATTTTATACTTTCCCTCACCACCACCACCATCATCATCAACCCTTGCTTTATACTTATTTTATATTTATTTTTTTTTAATTATTATATTACGATATATTTGTCAATATAAAAAGAATATGAATGCTTTTAAAAATAATAAAAGACTTTTTAAAGTGTGAAATTTAGGATAATAGGACGAAGTTCTAATAATAATAATAATTAGAAGAACTATATAATAATAATAATAATTATAATAATAAGAATTATATAATTACATATATTATTATTATTATTATTATTATTATTATTATTATTATTATTATTATTATTATCATTAGAAATTAAATTTTATATTAATTTAATTATAAGTCTCATTTAATTTTTAAGCTTAGGTTAGGAATTACGAATGATTAGGATCATAAATGATAAGAACAAGAGACAATGGGGTTGAAATGAAAGAAGTTGTTAGGGTGATTGGTAAATTCGTTTGGATATTAAATTAAATGCCCTAATGCTTTACACTTTATTCTTTTCCTTTTCTTTTAAAGTGGAAGAAGAAGAAGAAGAAGAAAAGGAACCGCGGTGCTAGAGTCGTTTTTTCGCAACGGAGGTGGTTACAACACCGGCATCGGGAGGAAGATTACAAAGCGGTCCTGCACGAGCGCCGAATTGAAATTGATAGCCGCTACGGTTTTGCTACCACGCGCAGCACCCACCAGGAGGACAAGGAACGCAAACAGAGGGTTGGGGAAAAAGGAACAAGATGAGCAGGAAGGAAGAGAAGTACAGGAGGAGAAGGGTGTCGAAAAGAGAGCAAACACGAACGGCAGGTTAAAACAGAACACGGCTGAAAAAGAGAATGGAAGAAAAAAAAACAGGTAAAAAAAAATACAAATAAAAAGGAATACTGTGCCAGAGAAAGAAGATAAAGAAGAGAGAAAAAAATAAAATAATAGACAAAATAATATAATAATAATAATAGTAATAATAATAAAAAATAAAACAAGTTTGTAGTAGTGCAGTAAATGCAAGTTTGTAGTAAATGCATGTAGTAAAGTACACATGTATGCACGCATATAAACACACGTATATATAAATATAGAAGAGATAAAGAGTGAAATGTAATAATTAATGATAAATATAAGTATAAAGTTGAACAAAAAAAATAAACAAAATATGTATATATAATATACTATGCAATAGTATATAATATTATATTAATATTAATTATTTAATTTTATTATTATTAATTATATAATATTATTTTTTATAATTTTATTATATAATATAATATTATATTATATATAATGTATTATAATATAATATAATACACTATATATATATATAATATACTAACTACATAATATATTATATATTATTATATATTATATACTATTACATACTATTACATATATTATTATATACTACTATTATATACTAATTACATAGTATATTATGTATACATATACTGATATGATATGTATATACATATAATCTTTAATATGCATTCTCTTCATATAAATTCTTTTCCCACATATCCTTTTTTCTCTCTTTCATTTTCAATCAACAGAAAGAAAGTGGACCAAATTTCACCATTGGTCAATTGGTAATCATGATCGTTGTCGTAAACGTGCCCATCTGACAAATTATCCCTCATACAAAACGTCAGTAAAGAATATACATATGAAACGAAACGAAAGAAGGAAGGAAGTAAGCAAGAAATCAACCAACTCAAACCAACCCAAACCAAACCTTCCAATCCAAAACTTGAACGACTAAAAGAGAGAGAGAGAGAGAGAAAGAGAAAGGATAGTGCGAGACTCGGAGCCAGCTGTTAAATTATTTCCCGAACATATACGCGGGCGTCTTCATCCGGTATACACCATAGGATCTCATAAAACGTTCGACGACGTAGAAGTTCGTGAAGAAGAAGAAGAAAAAGGAGGAGAAGGAGGAGGTGGCATGCGTGTAATCCGAATTCGATGTGCCGTCCGCACCGAGAGCAAACAAACGAGCCACTTCTCTCTTTCTCTTTCACTCTCTCTCTTTTTCTCTCTTTCTCTTTCTGTTGAATGCACACGCGAAACTATCGAACACCCATCCTCCTTTTCGAAACACCATACGTACTTATATAGAAGCCACTGAGTAAGATATTGCTTGCTGCCGGACGTGTTTATGAATATTGGCACGTTGGCGAACAAACTCTCTTTCCCTCTCTCTCTCTCTCTCTCATACATACACACGTTTTCTTGGCTCTGGTACCCATTGGAAAAAGAAAGAGTGAGAAAGAAAGAAAGAAAGAGTGAGTGAGTGAGTGAGTGAGTGAGATGGAAGGAACCCCTGTACAAAGACTTGTTCATGGCTGTAACATAAGTCCTTGTAACAGAGAGAGAATGAGAGAGAGAGAAAATAAAATGAAACAAAGATAGAAAGAAAGTAAAAGACAAAATGAGAGAGAATGAGAGAGAATGAGAGAGAATGAGAGAGAATGAGAGAGANAGAATGAGAGAGAATGAGAGAGAATGAGAGAGAGAGAGAGAGAGAGAGAGAGAGAGAGAGTGTTGAAGAAGTTTTCGAGCCAAGCCTTTCGAACCCGAACATTGCTCGAGATATATTCTCCACCTCCTTTCATCCTCCACCTTCTCCTACTCCTCCTTCTACTCTTTATCATCCTCCTTCTTCTTTCAACTTGTATGAGAAGGAGAATGATACGTCATGGTGTGGGTCGTTTACTGCAAAAGACGCGCCTCGACGCCCGGGAGCTGAGCTGCTCCACCTTCTCTTCTCTATTTTTATACTCTTTTAACAACAAAAATAATAAGAGAAAGAAAGAGAGAGAGAAAGAGATGGAAATTCAAAGTTCCGCTCCCCTTATTTTATGTTTTACTACTTGGGCCAAGCTTCTTCCCATGTATCGGCCATAATCTGTCTCCTTTCACTTTTTACTCCTACGTAATATTGTATTATGTTTTGTATTCATATATATATTGATCCTACGTTTATATTGTTCTCTTTATTTTTTTATTTATTTATTTAGTTACTTTTATTGACAGTGATGAAAATATTATAAGGTGTCTTATTCTATACACGTTTCCTTTTTCTTTCTCTTTTTTTATATTTGTTACTATTATGTTATGTATTCATATATAAATATATGAATGAGATTTTGTTTGCCAATGTGCCAATACATTTATATTGTTCTTTCTTCCTACATTTATTTATTTATTTATTTATTTATTTTACATATTATTATTGTTATATATTATATGTTGTATATACAAATACTTTTCTTAATATGTATATGAATATTTTGTATATGGATAATATTTTGTACATGGATTATTTTAATTTGATAATATTATTTTAATTATTATTAATATTAAATATAATAAAATAAAATAACCAATATATATATGAAAATAACTATTTTTTTTATAATTCAATTGAAGATTTTAATTTGTTGTATATCTTAAAATAATTCATCGATATAATTTAAAAAATTGAATATATTAAATTAAAAATGATCTAATATTTTCGTTGAAAATGAAAAAAAAAGTTCCTACGAAAAACCATATGTACAAAATACAGAAAAAAATGTAACCATTGTTCATATTATTGTCTAACACAGATATTATATAATATAATGATATACATATAATAATTATATTGTAATTTAATAATGAGATAAATCGAAAAGGTTTGGATATCATCCATGCGTATTATTAATTCTCAATGGTGAAACATTTAAGCGTGGGCGAGTTAGGTTCTCCAACAACATATCTCGTATGTATGTATATATATATATACTTGTATAACCGAGGAAGTAGTATCACCAATAGAATATTGCCGATAAGCAGAAATAACGATCGGTAATGAGACAACCGATAAGCCAAAGTAGCCATGTAACTACAAGGGAAGATTTCTATAAAGATATTCGACTAACAACGACATTTACAATTCTTTCTTTTCGTGAAGTTCTTTAACATAATACGACGGGATAAATTATCATGTAATAAAGTTCTTCTTGTTATTTCGAAACTCTCGGATACAGATATCTTCTTATATTTAAATTTTTTTTTATTATTTTATTATTTTTAATCGATAGTCCAAAAAAATAATTTATTTCAGACAAAAAAAAATAATATTACCAAATATTTTTCGGTACTAGTTTTGTATTACAAATCAAACACGCATATATAGAAAATTACTTGTATGTTACATAAAAAACATAAAACAATTAATAGACTTTACTTTACTATATCTATATTGAATATTATTATATTTATATAGGCATTTTAATATGTGTGTGGGTGTATATAATTTTGTAATTATAAAAATGTGAGATAAATTTTTAAATTTTTCCTACAACGATCGTAAAACGAATGTAATTTTTAAAAATTCATAAAAGGTAGAGTAATAAAAAAAAATAAAATAAAATAAAAACAAATAAATAAAATAAATAATTAAAAAATAGTAGCTGTTATAAATTTTATAAAGATATTCAACGACTGCAATCTTAAGTTCTAAGTTCGGCTTTACAAAAATAAAAAAAATGAAAGATAAAATCAATCTACAAATTAATTTACTTCTTCATCTTACAATTTTAACATATTAAATATAAAAATTGAATATCGATTAGATAAATTTCACGAAAGAAATTTGTTTTATCTTTTTCTTTTTTTTTTTTTTTCATAGTCACGACATAAAATTATTCGTCACTGAAACGAGAAAGAGAAAGAGAGAGAGAGAGAGAGAGAGAGAGAGAGAGATAAGATCTTGGTAAAAAAGTTAAATAACAAAAAAAAAAAAAATAAAAAGAACTGATATAGAATAAAAAAGAAAGAAGGGAATTGGGGAATTTACTGACCCAAAAGGAGTCGTACGTTTGGCAAGGTGAATTCTACGGTAGCCAACGAAGATATCTTTTTCCCCCTCATCCCACCTCAGGTTGGGTTGGTCCAGGTTTTGCTGCAACGGACCACGTTTTCGTCTTCGCATTTGCCCGCATAAGGTGACCATCTTGTCGGACAAAGAATATAGAGATAAAGAGGAAGATAACTCTCGTTCAAGAATAAGTGTGAGAAAGTAAGCAAAGAAAAAGAATAAAAATAAAAAAAAAGATTAGTGAGAAAGGTGCAAATCCAGTCATCTCTCACTCTTTCTTTCTCACACATGTGTGTATGTGTATGTGTGTGTTGGTTTATGAAGTGGACACTTCTAAGGATTCATTATTGCCTTTCCTACTATGGGGTTCCCATATCATCCCCTTCCCATTCCTTTTTATTTCTTATTTATTTATTTTATTGTTTTTCATAGAAAAATTGTATTTTTTTTTCCAACTTATGTTTGATTTTTGGACTTCTTTTTTTGTTTTTTATTTTTTTATTTTTTTACCTTCTTTTTATTGCATATATTCTAATGAGTCAAATAAAAATTAACCAGGTAATTTGTATGACTGATATAATCGAATGGAATGAATCCATTTTGTGTATATAACATAATCGATCATTATTATATTCGTTGACGATGATACTGATTGATGATCCTAGTATAATGTTTCTACAAATTTGAAATATTACAATAGATAAACAATATTTGATTATCGTTAATGATATTAATCGAATTATTAGATTGTTAACGTATATAGTAATAAAAAAAAATTATTATTATTATTATTTAAACCTTTGAGTGCAGAATACTTTTACTTAAAATGTTTTTGTAGGTACAAAATAGTTTATTATTAACCAGATTCTAATAATTTATTTTATTTAATAATTGAAGTTTTTGGTTCTGAATATAATTTAATTGATTAATACAATTATTACATTATTTAACATTAATATTAACAATCACAGATGAATTAGTAATTTTTACCAAACGCATATATGCGTCCATAGCAATCAAAGGGTTAAATAACATTTAATAATTAAATTTAAATTATATATTATTAATAAAATCGTGTGTTATAAAATAAATTGTAAATAATAATAAATTTGAAAAGAACAAGAAAAGATAATGAGAAAATAAGAAAAGAAAAGTACGAGCGTAGGTGCAAGGAAAAATAAAAAGGAAAAAGAGAGAAAGAGAGAAAGAGAGTAAGAAAGAGAGAGTCCTTGGAGGTTTAACAATACTCGTTGAGATACTCGTTAAACAGATAACGATTTAAATTCATTGTATATATATATAGGTCTTATCTACTTTCAAACAGCATTCATTCGCGTATCCAATCGTTTTATCGCTTCAACTCTCCCTGAAACTCACTTCTTGTTTTTAAAAACCCTTTTACCCTCGTTCCACATTTTAAACCATTTCCCATCCCTTTTCTTATCCTCGTTCTTCCTCTTTTTTTAGTTAGGTCAGAATAATTACTTTATCCCAGGTGAATGAATGATTTTAATTATTTGATATTATGTTGTCAATTGGTAAAATAAAAATAAAAAATAAATGGTAGTGGTGGTGGTGGTTGGTAAAACGGAATGGTGTGACGACCAATCAGGTATGTTCGTTGTTATCTTTCTCATAGTTCAAGAGATGATGATATCTTTCTCATGTTCTTACATTTAAAAAAATTTTTTTTTTAATTTTTATTTCTATTTTTATTTGATGTTTCTACAGGTCGTGTCGTTTGACTACTTTTCTTGCAAAACATGTCGTAGAAAAGAAAAGAGGATTGTTTGAAAGGATTATATCTCTCATCGGGTTTTACTTAACGTTAGAGATGTAAAATATTTTGTTTTTTTTTTTCTTTTCTTTTAGGTTATGGTACCGATCCCGATTGAAACCGGATTAATCTGCTACACGTCGATATCGACTAACCCACGCGTCTCAGTTATGGTATCTTCTTCTTATTCTTAGTTTTATTCTTCGATGTAAACTGTACCTTAGAATAAATTGTATTACTACGAAGAGTTTAATGGTTTTTACGTTTGAAATTATCGTTGAATTATTTTTATAGTTTTTGTTATTGTACGATATATCATTTAACGTTACGATTTCAACACAATAAATGCTCGAACTTTTGCTAAACCCCCTAATAATATGAATTATTATATAATAATAAAAAATAAAACAATAATAAAAAAATAGGAAATAAATAATTAACAGAATTAGGGTGAAGATGAAAATATAAACTTAAAGAAAATAATAATCCCTATTTTATATAATAAGTATACATCAGTAGTACTAATAATACTAGTAGTAGTAGTAGTAGGTAACACACATATTATAGCAAAAGGTATACACGCACGATAGAAAAGGAGATGGAGGTGGAGGAGGAGGCCTAGCATAAACGTCACGGGTGTTCAACAACAACAGTTCTTTGATATCGCTGAAGCGTGAGGACGTTTTGACAGACAGACAGACAGACAGACGAACGGACCGACGAGGGGTCTGGTTATGATTGTGATATTACAGTTGGTACGTAGGCTTTCGGAATGTAGCTTCCACCCCTTTCTCACCCTCTCATCCACCCTCTATCATCATTCTCTTTCTCTCTTCTCTCTTCTCTTACCGTCTCTCTATGCGCGTTCTACGTGAATGCATGCCTGCCCATCAGGCCGAGAGCAACGTAGGAGCTAATCAAACGGGCCAACCCGCTGTGCGAATATTAATTAAACTCTCCGTTACGCCCGAATGGCACATAGACCAGCAGAGAGGAAGAACGTTGCTTGCTAGAATGTAGAAGGTAACAACAACATAGAATGAGAATGTTCGAAGAACAAGATCATGATCATGATGACTAAGAGAATGTGTTTAGTATCATCTAACACCTGTACAAGATCATATCTTTATAAGGATTGCTTTAAATGTCTTTTGATTATTTTGTTATCTGAAATGTTACTCGTATTAAATATATTTAACCCTTTGTAATTAAAGTTTCTTTTTTTTTTCATTCATATTACCAACAACTCAAAGTAATTCCAATAGAAGAATCAAAGTTGATATGCTGTAGACTAACATTGAATTTGCTTTAGTTTTTTAATTTTTTATTTATTTTCTTAATTGTTTCTATAAAAAAAAAAAACCTTAAATGCAAAGGGTTAAGTTTCTATTTTTTATTATTTGAAAATTTCTAGGATTTTTAGGATTATAACTAAATGTTAATGGACAATTGGTTATAATGTCCATTATAACCAATATGTGAACGTAGGGATTGCATTAGGGTTGTATTACAAAAATAAAAAAAAGATTATATTATATGTTCCAATAAAAAATTTAAAAGGGTGGAAAAATAATTAATTCGAATTATAATTAGAATACTAGACCTGTTATAAGTTTGTTTTACGCGTTAAGGGTTGTTTTAAGAAATTGTACACCAATCAAAAACAAGTCCACAATCCAAATCATATATCAACGTATTGTACAATTTTTATATTCAACTTGCTCAGTTTATAATTTCGTTTAACAAAAACAAAACTATTCTAGATTCAAAACTGTATTCAATGTGAGAAACGTAATTGAGAAAGTTCTCAATCGTAAAAGAGTTGATTTACAACGATCATTCAAAAATCCAGGTCCATGAACCTACCTTAATCACACACCAATTGAAAAGAAACGAATATCCCGAACTCTATCGTATCCACACGAATAGACCCACACACCCACACCCCCCAATGCCTCACACACACTTCCAATTTTTTTCAAATTGACAAACTCAGATAAACGTTTGAAGGAATTCAAAGAAAAGGTCCCAGTAGTCAGTCGGACGTTATGTTAGAGGAAAGAGTTTAGTATGACATTTGCGTTTAGACCAAAAGAAGAAGAAGAATAAGAAAAAGAAAAAGAAGAAGAAGAAGAAGAACAGTTTAAAAAGAAAGAAATAAGGATAGAGATAGAAGTGAGTTTGAGTTGAGAGAAGCAGCGAAAAGAAGAAGTCCGTGTGGAACTCTTATATAGATGTCAGATTTCAGACGCAGTAAACTTTATATGGCTTGTTGTAAAGGCGGTACCTTTGATACCATGGACCCCATAATGCGTCGATACATACGTAAGGCCTTCGTCGTAAATACCACTGAGTCTCCCAACCTCCCTCCTTTCCTATCCCCTTTCCTCCCTTTCACTTCTTTTATCCTTTCTTCCACCCCTTACGTTTTACTTCATCTTCTATCTTTCTCTTACTCGTCTTTGTAAATTAGTCGTAGTGTTGCTCTTTTAGTACAACCTAAATCGAAAGGAAACAGTCCACCTTTTCTTCCCCTTCACTCTTCGTTCTCTTTTCTTCTTTTCCTTTACCCCTCTTCTTGCGAAAGACTCGTTTAATTATGCCTCCATAAAAGCAATGCAATCGACCATTTTGGCATTCACGTTCGTTTTATGTTCTTCATACGCGAACCGGTTGACAAGTAGTAGGGTAAATATATATATTTATATATTTATAAATTCACAAGTATGTAATATATACGTACATATTATGTTCCAAATTTTTTTATATGCAGTAAGGTATATAGAGGGGTATGTAAGTAAAGTGAAAATTACTATGGCGATTGTAATTGGTTCTAAGTAATATTTATATATTTATATAATAATATTTAGATATTTATTATAATATTATTTATATATATATTAATATATATTTAATTAATATATAATAATTATAATTATTAATATAAAAATATATAATATAATATATAATATATAAATATATTATAAAAAATAAATATAATATAGTAGGGTATATAATTAATATAATATTTTTAATATTTATTATATATATTTTATATATTTTATTTTATTATAATAAATTAATAAATAAAAAAAATAAATATAAAAAAATATAACTAATTATAATAAATAATTAATAATGTTTATTATATATATTTATATATTAATTATTAAATATTATTTTATATACGAATAAATATCTAACTTGAAATTTTATTCGTTCCAAGATTAAATTAGAAAAGATTTTATATAATCGACGTTATGAATCTAATCGATCGATAAATCGTTCTTAAATTGATTATTTTTCAATATTTATTTTGTAGTTTGTTTTTCTTTTTTTTTAGAAATTTTTCCAATCGAATATCTTACCAAGATCAAATTTCTTTCGTGTGTTATACGATCGTATATAGAAACTGGCTTCGTTTTGTCAATACTAACATGCGACAGTGTAATTGGAGATGAATTTCGTTGTAAAGAAAGGTTTGCTGGTAAAACGTTCATAATCGTCTTCCATCTTGCTGGATGAAACGAACCCAGCAACTCGTTAAAAGCGTGCCGGATTTCTTTTAAACCGATATAATATTATCCATAAAACCGCAATACGAATACCATCGTCTCGTGTGGTATTCTTTAAAATATCAAAATAATATAATATATCTCTCATAGAATTATAACCACTGGATATGAGAAACTAATTTTCAATATGATTTTTAGAATAATCAAAATATAAGCTTATGTAATTTTATATTTATTCGTAATAAAAATTAGAGTCAAAAAAAAAAATAATAAATCCAGAAATTGTTAAACTGATTTGAAAAAAAAGTAATTGCAATTCCAGAAACCTCCAGTATTTAAACAATGAACAAAAATAATCCAAATAATTTCTAATAATGCACGCCAGTATTTTAAAATGAACCAACAGATATTTTCTAAATGAAATGAAAAAAAAAAAATAATTGCAATTCAAGAGACATCCAGTATTTAAACAATGAACAAAAATAATCCAAATAATTTCTAATAATGCACGCTAGTATTTTAAAACAAATCAAGAAATATTATTTAAATTAAATAAATAAAAAAAAAATGATAATAAGCAAGTATTAAAAGATAAGATATGATCGTAACAATTATGTATCCTTCAACGAATTTGTATACTGGAAGTTCCGTTGTAGTTGATCGGATTGGTTGAGTTGGGTTTGGTTGGGTGATTTTGTTGTCCTCTTCTAACATAGAAACCTATACTCACAGTGTAAATTCCATAGGAAGGTCAGATAGACGTTGTGATACATCCCTGGGCTTATCGATACGGTCTCTAACGTATCCGTGCCGAACCGTAACGTGTGGATCGGAGCTTTAAATGGGGTATCCACCGAGAACGCGTCCGATCAGCAGCACATCACCATCAACGGGAAAGGGGTCGAAAGCGTCGTACCGAGTAACTGACTACCGCACCATCGAAACTGAACTAATAGTGCTACCTACAGGCATAGGAGTACAGTAGCAGCAGTTACAGTAGTAGTAGTAGTAGGTGTAGTAGTAGTAGTAGCAGTAGCAGCAGTAGCAACACGTTTCGAGCATCGGTATAAGTTGTTGCCTTGGGGTTGGTGAGAATCAGAGAGAATGCGAGTTAGAGTGAGAAAGAAAGAGTGAGGGGAAAGAGGAAAGAGAAAGAGAGACATTGAATAGTGTATTTGAAACCCTGATGCTACCAATCCTCCCCTCCCTCCCCCTATCATCTATACCTTTCAACAAGATTCCAAACTACCTACCGAGTCAAGCAGGACACAATTTTATTCATCCGCTTGTGTTTGGTCTACCAACACGTACTGGAATTTTTAGATTGATTTAATATATTATGAAGTAAATAATATTACTAGAATCCTTCTACCATGCGTTGCTGTGGTTTTGTTATAAAATGTTGATTTTATTAATAATAATTTTAAATTATTTAGTTAATTATAACAACGCATAAAATAATATAACAATTAGAATGGAATATATAAAATAATAATACACTCGAAAAAATATAAAAAGTAAAGTTAGTTATGTCATATGTAATTCTGAAAAAAACGGGAAATAATTGAATTGTAATACACCGCCATCTACTGAAAACTTACAGTACGTATCTAAAGACCTACTACATAACCTTTAAATAATTGTATAAATAATTTATACAATTTTTGTTTAATAATCTCGATTAATTATTTATTACAATTCTAGGTAATGCAATAACTTTATAATAAAATATTTCCTAATAAATATATAATTGAATGAAGGTTAGGTACGATTTAATTAGAAATTTGAAGTATCTAACGAACGATAGAAAGAAAAAGATATAAAGAGATTATATTAGTAGTAGTAGTAGTGGTGAATAGATAGAGTAACTGAGTTGGAACAGAGCAACCAAGTACCCTCCGGTTAATTTCATCCTACTCTCTCATATATGTATAGGTATATATGTGTGTGACTGAGAGTGAGAGAGAGAGATAGGAAATATTTTAGCGTAATTGACGTCCGTACGTAATCCGGAAGCTCTCGTGGACATCTGTTTCGACTGTGCGAGCCGTCATTCACAAACGCATAGGGTATAGTCGAGCTGCTAACCACCACCACCACCCCTAATGTCGGTCCCATGAAGCGGCACGACCAACGGGCAGGCGGGCGGCAGCAACCATGGACCAACTCGAGGACCACCGACCGACTGTTCTGACTGACTGGATGACTGACTGACTGACTGACTGACTGACTCCCGTGCTACGCGGCTGCTCAGGAATACAAAAGACCCTAAGCTACGTATCTATTGTACGTGCCTACAGATTAGTGGACTTATATTAATACCAAAGTCATTCACGTACAAGCAAAACTTCCTAGACACTTCTATTTCTCCTATCCCCATCCCCTTTCCATCCCTCCCTACTTCCCGTTCTATATATATGTATAGTTGTCTCTTTTTCTATCTCATTTGCTGTACTAAGGGAGCCCTATCATCCTCGTTCACACCTATTTCGTGTCACGAAAAACGGGTGTGTGTCACGTATACACAACTCGTCTCCCCTAACTCCCCCCCCCTCACTCCGCATCCCTTATACTCATGGAAAACCACCCGGTAATCTTGCTAATACAGATGTCAGTGGCGTATACGTCGACGAAAAAAAGGGACCCAACCACCCTTAGTCGACCTTTTCACGTTTTCTTTTGTATCTTACTTTAATATATATATATATATATATTTATCTTCCCCTCTTCTTGTTCTTCTCTCTTATTATCGTTTACTGTCATTTTCGTTCATTTGCATACCACATATTTTTATATCTCTTTCTTTCCTTCTTTTTTATCGTTGGTCTATTTGTAAGTCATAAAAATTCATAGATGATATATTAGCTTGAAATAAGATAAGTAAATGTAATAATTATCAAATCAAAATCGTGCACATTTTGTTAGAAAATGTTGATAATATTATACTGCCAATTAATTAGATTTTATTAACTAAATTGTCTTGAAATTTTGATACAACGTTGCATCTACATGCAGCTAGGTTTTTATTACATTAATTTATTTCTAAAATAATTAATTAATTTAAAAAAAAGAAAAAGATACAGGTAAGTTCAATGCCATCTGTTGGCCATAGATTTAGGTGAGTGTGCGAAATATTTGAACATAACCTAACTTTTATCATACGACAACGTGGTAGGGCACAGCTAGTATGTTTATAAAAGAGAAATAAATCAAAAACAAGGAGTGGAAGAAAAGGGGTGGGTTGAAGAAATTCGTACATAGATTTTTATGAATAGTTCAGTAATAATTGTAATAGTAGTAGTAATAGTAGTAAGTGTTATCGGCAGTTCATGAAGTCAATGAGTTCCGACGAGCTTCCTAGTTAAATCGAATTCGTTGGGAAGGATCGAATAAGAGAGATGAGGGATGAGGTATGAAGAGGGATGAGAGGGAGGGTTTTTAGGGGAGGAGGAGGGTGTCGGTTTATCATCGAAGCGAGTACGTTCGATATAAACGTGGCGGCCATAGTCCGGCTGCCGGTATATATTTATTTATGTAAAACCGCACGGGTGAAGCCGGATCTATTCGTGCGGGGGTAGTAGTGGTGTGGAGGGAGAAAGGAAGGGGTAAACGGGGGTGAACGGGGGATAGGATACATCCCCGATTTATGGGCTTGTCATTTTCGATTCTGCAAGCTTCGTTGTGTAAATCATACGCGTCTGTTCGCGGCTATTCGAAGAAGCAAAGCTAATACGAGAGACCCGTCGATTTATTTCTTTTACAGTTACACACATTCATATACATTTGACACACACATATACACGTGGATAGGTATGTGTATATTATGAAGACTTGTATACTTGTATATATATATATATATATATATATATATATATTGGTAGAATCTTTTACATCTTATTACCAAAATAATATAGAACTATATGCTATATATTATATACATTTTATTACAAAATTATTTAAATATATATATATTTAATTTAATAATTTTAATTATATTAATTTTTTATTATATATATAATTTATATTATATATTATATTATATACTATATATATATATATATATATATATATATATATATATATATAGTATTTAACCTTTTTAGTTAAATAAATAATAAATTAATTAAATATAATAATTAATTAATATTTAAAAATAGTATTAAGTAATATATAACTATATATATATACATATAGTTCAATACTTAATAATAAATTATATTATTTATTTAGGAAAAAAAAATATTTAGTTAAGGCTCGAAATTTTTTTACGTAATTATCTATATAAATTTGTTAATTAATTTATTTAATTATTTATTATATTTAATTGCGAAAAATTTAAGAAAAAAAATAGAAGAAAAAATATTTTGCAAAGCTGAAAATTTTTAATTTAGTAATAATTATTGCTTAAATATTTATAATATCTTTGTTTAATTTGTAATGGTTAAAAAAAAAAGGTTTGTAAAAATGTGAAAAATCTGAAGATCGCAGTTCTCGACCGGAAAGTTATTTTTTGAACCTTTTTCTCATGGATAACTGATGGAAAAAAAGGTGCTATAGATATTATATTATAGTATCCATCTCTTTTTGTGAATAAAAGTGACTTCTTCTAACGTATACACATAGACACATATACACATTGACAAAGAATACTTTCCCAGTGATATTGAAAAGGTCTCTCTTCTAAGGTAGGATTATACAGTCAAAAGTCGCAGTTTGAATTTGTCGGTCCATTGAATCGAAAACGCGGCGAGTCAAAAGGCTTCCGGTTTTTGAACACCTGTCCCTTTTCTTGTATATATCATTGGCGTAGCATCATTTTTTTATTACCTTCTCTTTTTAAATAAATATTAAATCTAATAAATATATATAATAAATAAAAGTAAATATTATTAGGTAATTAATAAATAATATTATAAATTTATTTTTAAATAAGGCATTTAATAAATAATATTTATTAAAATATAATAAAAATAATATTTACTATATAATTACTAATAATTTTTATTAATAAATTTTATCACACTAATTTTTATCTTTATTTTTTATTTTATTTGCAAAACTATATTGTTATTTCCGAATAATTAAATTAAAATAAAAATAAAGTAAAATTCTAATAAATACTAACACGCGTCTATTAATTATTAAATAAAATAAATAAAAAATTATTTCTTTTTAGTTTTGAAATAATATAAAAATTTTAACAAACGCAAACGTACAAAAATCTAAAAATATTAGTAAATAATTAAATAAAATTAAAAATTATCTTAAAAATAACAAAAACATATATATTTTTTTTTAATACCAAAATTAAAAATATAAAATGAACTATAACTATACTATAACATATTATTAAAAAAATACTAGTTAAATAAAAATAAGATAAATTGAAAGATCTGTGTTTAAGACGATGATTGTGTTATGATCTAGGATAATATATCTAGGCTAGGATAAAATTAAAAAAATGCTAAAACATAGATCGTAAATCTTATTCTGTCAATCGAGAGATCAATACGTTTCGATTCATCGGTAGCACACGGAGCAGCACTCATTATGCGGGATTTCCCATCGGTAAGTAGATTATGCGCATCGTTAATGATCATAAAGCGTAGACCACGTACACGGTATGATTTAGTTAATCCACAAAATATTATTATTACCGATACATCGAGCTACGCGCGCCGTTCTATAATATTCCCCCGTTCGTCGGCTAAGCTTTCAAAGCATTGTAAATGCTATGAATAGTTTATTTATACCAACCGAACGTTTTCTTTCACAAATTTTTTTTTTTTTTTTGCTTATTTCCTTTTCTATAAAATCATTTTTTTTCTATTGAAACTTAAATCTTGAATCGATCGAATCAAATAATTTTTGTTTGAATAACATTGATTTTATTCATTTCAACAAGTAAAACTTGTATCATTTAATTTTATAAAAATGTGTTATATTTCTTGGGGAATATAAATTGAAAATAATTGTTAAAAATATTATACGTTTTTTTTTTTTTAAATTGATTTAACCCATTTACTGACAATTATCGAAATATTTCGTATAGTTTGTTATAGAAGTTTAGATTGATTGCGATTGCCAAAAGGTATAAGTTTATAACCGTTTGAATTAGTAATTATTTTAAAAAGGATTATATAAAATTTTTTATAATAATATTAATTTTATTATATATATTTATATTATATATTTTATTATATTATTAGGTGTTGGAATTAATTTGTAGCGTTTTACGAAAAATGACGTAGATATTACACTATTCTGTTTTTACCTTCAGAACTAAATTTTATCGTAATTCAGCACTTATTAGGTGTGTTTTTTACAAAACATCTCATTTTTAATTGTTAATGACAACAAGTTGTAATTATTTCAATATATCGAAATTTGTGTCAAATAAAATGTTTTACGGGGATTTTTATTCCATTATTTTAATATGGATAAAAGGGCTCGACGAACGCTATGAATTAATTCCAACACCTAATATTATATATTTAATATATTTTTATAAAGATAAATATTTATATATTATTATTATTTTATTTAATTATTTTATATTTAATTTTAAATATATAATAATATTTGAAAAAAAGAAACACACACACATACTATACACACGTTATTATATAACAGTAACTAAATATTATTATTAAATTTTTATTATTTTTAAAATACGATCAAATCTTGACAATCCCAAAAATTTGATCAAAAAATTTCCGTGAATGTTTCCAATAATTTAATTGATAAAAATATTTTTTGTTGATAAAAAAAATCAATTTTCTTTAGAATGCAAATAATTCAAAAACAATTGTTTCCAATAATTTGTAAATGTAACGAAGAAAAGGTGAAACGCAGAAAAAGGGTAAAATGTGGAAATGGGAGGGGAGGTGGATTAAAAGTGGGGAAACAGTTTAAAGGATCACCCGTTACACACGATAGGTAGTTTCTCTATCGTGCAAAATTAGTCTAGGGGTAAAGGATGCGCTTTAATATCAGCCGGCAGGCGAATACGGGAACGCCTTGCCGCTAAACGTAGCCACGTTTTCGAACTCGAGTTTTGGGGGGGAGGAGAGGTGTGTAGGATGATGATAATAATAATAAGGATAAGACTTAAAGGATATTATTAGTTTCCTAGGACAAACTTGTACGACTAACTTAAGTATGACTAACATGGTATATATGTATAATACGAACTTGAAACAATAGAATCCATTCATTCATTTCAAATCGAGATTTATTCTTTTTTTTATTTTATTTTATTTTTTATTTATTTAATAATAATTAATTTCATTTTTACGACGTAATAAAATAGATGAGACAATTAAAATGAAATTAAAAACTAAAATATCATATTAAATAAATTTCAAATTAATTATTCTTAATTTAATTAAAAGACAAAAATAATTATAATACGTGAATATATATATATAGAATATTATTATATATAGAATATATATATAATAATTATAATAATATTATATATAGAATTATATATATATATATATATAATGAATACTTTTAACAAAAATGTTTTGTAGTAATTTTGGAGTAATTTATTATTAACAAGATTCTAATAATAAATTATTAATATTTAATAATTAAAGCTTTTCTTGTTGAAAAAAATTTAATTAATCAATATAAACATTACATTATTTTACATTAATATTAACAAACACGTATATGCGTCGATAGACCACTCTGGTAATTTTTACCAAACGCATATATGCATCCATAATACTCTAAGGGTTGAAAAAAGGTTGAATAGAACACAATAAAATATAGACAAAAAAAACAAAACATTTTCTATCTTTCCTTACCCCCCCCCCCACTCTCTTTCCTCTCTCTTTCACTGTCGGGTTTTCTCTCAAAACGATTTACGAGTCTTCCGCCCTTAGCCCAGAGTTATGCAGAATCGTGTCGGACATACGACCCTACTTCGGTGGCTCGTGAGATGCTCTCGTGGGTTTAGTAGCGTCGATT
Source organism: Polistes dominula (assembly GCF_001465965.1). The sequence continues at coordinate 311,597 of NW_015148993.1, read as the reverse complement.
AGAGGGCTCTTAGAACCAGAGTTCGAGTTTCTCCCATTCTCCTTCCTTTGCCCCTTGCCCCTTGCCCTAGTCCTAGTCTTAGCCTTAGCCCTGGTCTGTTGTCCCTTACCACCATATCCTGAGTGGCTACAAAGTGATGATACGTAGGAAAGAGAAACCTTTTTTTTTCTTGTTCATCTTCTTGTCTTGTTCATCTCTTGTATTTCTACTTTTGTGTGTTCCTTTATCTTTCATTCCATCTCTTTTCACGTGAAGGAAAGGAAAGGGAGAGGGTGGGAACTACCATCACTTGGACCGAAAAAAAAAATAGAAAGAAGCCGGCAATGCGGATACTAAAACATTAATTAATAGCGACTGGTTGCTCGAAAGGGCATTTTACCGTGGGCCATCTTCATTTTATGGGATGCAGGCAAGGACTTTGTCCTTGTGTGTGTATATGTTTGTGTTGTTTCTTGGATACATTCGTGAAGAATAATTTCTCTTTTTCTCTTCTCTTTTTCACCTATAGCGCGACCGTAAAAGTTACTCTTTTAAGAACGGAATGACTAGAAGAAGAAGAAAGAAAAAAATAATAAAAAATAATAACAATTATAATAATAATAATAATAGTAATGAGGATAATGATTATAAAAAGAAAAAATTTAAATTGTCTGCATGGGTATTTTTCTTTTATATATATAAAATATTTTAATGTGAATGTTAATAATATGAACGCGTTAATTTGATTTATCAAATTACATTAAAACATGAGATATATAAATTAATAATGTATTTATATATAGAAAACAAATAAAAGAAATGACATAGTTGTTTAAGAAAACTCAATGCAGGGGTGAATGTAACAGATAACTTTTTACAGTGAAAAGTGAAAGAAGTTGTGACACTCTTTCAGTAAACGTCCTTTGTCTTGTTGAAACCCTCGAGAGGATTCTGAAGTATTCTCAGTTCGACCGATTTCCTTTTTAAAACTCGCGAATAAAAGTTTACACCGTGAGCGTTGAGCCACGTATATAGGTGGAGGAGGAACAGGGGGTGAAAGAGGAGTAGTAGCAGTAGTACGAGGGTTGCACGAATGAAAGAGGGCTGGTGGGCCATCGTAAAATCGGGATTCAATATCGTAAGCGGATGAAGGGTCTCTCTCTTTCTTTTTTTTTCTTCTTTTTCTTTTCCTTTTTTGCACCCTTTAAACGGGGGATGATCGGTGCAACGCGTCGCTTTACGTCAAGTCGGTGTCAAGAATTTGACTTTACGTCCGTCAACATTTTACATATACACCTAAACAAATTCGTGATACACGTATCGGAAAATTTTAAATCAAATATGTTATTTTATTGTTATTATTATTATTACTTTTTCTTCACTTACACACACGCATTATATTTTTCTAACAATTAGAATTTGATTGTCTACGAAGGGTTAAATTGTTGAAATTCTTTTATTTCTTATAAAAATTGTTTTCAAATCTACCCCAACCCGACATCTATTTTTCGTTTTGACAAAAAAATATAATTATTAATAATTTCAAAATAATTCAATTTAATGATAATTATTTTTATTTTATTAATGAATAAATTATCTTTCTTTTAGAATATATATTATAATATTAAAATTAGTTTTATTATAGTTAATTAAAAATTATTAGTTTTATACTTATACAGAAAATTTACCTAATATCCTAAAATTTGATTAAATCAATTTTTATTATTATTATTATTTTCAGACTTTTAAAATAGGATTTTTCTATCTTTGTTTTTGTTTTTTTTTCCTAAGATGCATATAAGAAGATATAAATAGTGTAACTTTTCGACAAATGTATTTTCCCATAGTTCATGCGTGATTTGACACTTGCCGAGTGAGTAATGGCCGAGAAACATAATAATAAAATGTTAAACGGCAATAAAACGTTATCGTCGCGCATCTCTACCTCTTCTTCTCCCCCTTATTTCCACCTCCCTCTCACCACCACCCTCTTTCCCTTTCATGTGTTTCTTGGGAATACTTCGTGTAGGTAGTAAGAAACGTGGAGGATCGTAAAAGACGAACATTTTAATACAATTTTACAATAAAAGTATCGAGTTGGGTGTTTGTGCCTCTATACCGGGTGTTTTTAATGAAATCTATCCTAACTATAAACACAAATTTATCGTTTTAACAGTTGACAAGAAAAATTTAGGAAAAAATATTCAAATGTTTTAAACACACGTGTGATTTACGAACATGATCGTAATAATTTATTACTAAAATTTGTTTATATCAAATTTTTACTACGTTTCAAAATTATCTCCGATTCTTTTAATTTCACGTTAATCGATTTTTTTCATTTCCATTTTTTTTTATACGTTTTCTTTTCATTTAATTATTATTAAATTTATAAACAACGCTTAATAACGTATCACGTAGGATCAAAATAATAATAATAATAATAATAATAATAATAATAATAATAATAATAATAATAATAACAACACGCATTTGCATAGGATTCACGTTTTTTTTTATATGCAATGAAATTTATCGTCATTGAAAATAATTTTTCCAATCAATGGTAATATTTATAAAAAATCTTTTATAATTAATTATAAACCCCCTCACATTATAAATAATATAACATTATAAATAATATAAAATACAATATATATATATATATATATATATATATATATATATTTATAGTAATTGATAATTAAATTTCCAATCAATGGTATTATTTATATAAAATCTTTTATAATTAATTATAAACCCCCTCACATTATAAATAATATAACATTATAAATAATATAAAATACAATATATATATATATATATATATNATATATATAAATAACAACAAATAAATATTATATATATAAAAAAAATATATAAATTATCCAAAATCTAAATAAAATATTTTTATTAAATTAAATCTCTATAAACAAATACTCTATAAACAAAATATTAAAATAATAAAATATTACTAATTATAACTAACTCAAAATATTGTTAATATAAAAATATTACGTTTCATTACGATTAATAATAACTAAAAAATAAAATAAAAATTTATAGATAGTAACTCAGAAGAAACGGGATTATCATTGAAGGAAAAGAGTGAGGGAAGATGAGGAGCAGTGGGGGAAGACGAGAAGGAGTAGTGGGGGGAGTAGAGCAGTGCTTTTAGAACCGCTAATTGTACCTTTATTAAAAACGATCCTTCTTATCTCGGGGGTTCAAAGTCAACGATAAGAGGGACGACTCCTAACTATACTCGTCGATCTTTGCTACAAGTTAGGAGTAGAAGGAAGTAAGCAAGGATGGAAGGATGGAAGGAAGGAAGATTTTGCTCGATCAAAGGACCGACAAAATTTATCTCACTCTCGAAGTCCTTTGCTTGCTTGTTGCTTGTTTCTTCCTACCATGCAAGTAGCAGTAGCAGTAGCAGCAGCTTCTTCTCGTTCGTAGGCTCTCGAATGCTCCTTAAATCTCAAGGACGACAACGAAGGAATGAATCAAAGAGAGAAAGTGAGAGAATGAGTGAGAGAGTCAGTGTGAGTGTGAGTAAGTGAGATAGAAATCTTCGTTTAAAGGGAAGTAATTTCCGTTTGTGAAGCACCTCGTGAATGAACGAATAAGTGTCCTTGAAGAGTTTTTTTTTATTTTTTCCATCACAAAAAATTATAACTAGAATCATGTATATATATATATATATATGTATGAAATATTGTTATATTTAAATATAGGAAGGCTGAAAGATTATCAATCGTTTCGCACTTGGACGATTTTGCATTGATGAATCGTTGCGGTTTTCGTTGGACGGAAACAAGAATTCGGATGGTCGGATTGTTGCGAATTATTGACGATAGTCGAATGAGAACTGATTGTGAGAGAGAAAGAAACAGAGAGAGAGAGAGAGAGAGAGAGAAAGAGATGGGTGGTTTTCATGGATAGTACGTGCCAGTCGAAATCAATTAATTATCGGAATAATTAAAGTTTCAGCTTTCATGTAGAGAAAGAGAAAGAGAAAGAGAGAGAGAGAAAGAGAGTTAGAATGGCCGATTAACGCCGAACGATAATGTCGATAGTGAATTTATAACTGGTACATATTTTGCCAAATTCGAAGATAAGAACGAGCAATCAAAAATGTTTTTGTGTTTTATCTAAAAATTATATTAAATAAGTAAATAAATAAATATAAAAAATGGTTTATTACAATCCATCATTCATCAACATTCGTACCTTCTACGAATTAAGTTTTGCTTAATAGTAACAGAAAAAAAAATAAAAATATTTTGCACAATTCAAAGATAAGAACGAGTCGTCAAAAATATTCCCAAAAATTAGATAAATAAATAAATAGATATAAAAATAAAAAGATTAAATATAATCCATCATTTATCGTCGTTCGTATCATTTACAAATTAAATATTACTACCTAATTGTAAGAAAAAAAAAATAGAAATAAATATAACACGTACTCCACCTTGATAACAAGTTGATAACAAAAAAATATCTACAATTTCACATACAACGAATCATATCTACCGAATGGAAAAAAAATGGTAAAGAATGAAAATATAAAAAAATATAAAAAATATAAAATAAACATAAAAACATATAAAGATAGAATGAAACAACATCTTTATCAACATATTAATCTCGACACTCGAATATTAGAATAAAACTTAAGATTAGCAAATAATTTCAAATCGTCGAGGATTTAGAGGAAAGAGAATAGTAAGGGAGGGTAAAGGGGAGGTAGGACGATTGTTTTCACCGCTATGGGGAATTAATATCATGCGACGAACTGATCGGTTATCGAACGGCTGAACGGCCAGTTGACTCTACACATAGACCAAAAAGGGATAAAGAGATAAAGCAAGATACTGAATGCTGAATGAAATAGAAAGAGATAGAGATAAAGATACATAGAGATACATAGATAGATGGTTGAAAAGAGACAGAGATAGAGAGAAATGAAAGAGAGTATGTATTTTCATATGTATGTATATAGAATATCGGTGTTGGTGAAAGCACGTGTGTGCACATTGACATATCGCCACAAAATTAACACATTCTTCTCACTCCAGCCAACAGCTTGGCGACAATCACGAAATAATGCGGCCCGTACGAGCAACCGAACGGCCAAAATGTGTGGCCGACGTTGTGGTCTGTTATAACGCCCCCCTAACCCCCCAAACCCACCTCCAGCCACTTCCACCTACTTCTCCACCTCCTAGTACTATAACTATTGTCAATCCACTTTTTCGTTGTAACTTCTAACTAATTTAACACGTTCCGTTGCCACGTGGATCAACGTTGGTACATGTTAAATTTGATCATCAGGACACGTGTACAACCGATGAAACACTTAAACATATTTATTCTATGTGCTGAAATTATATGTTTATAACAAATTTAGTAAGATGTGCAGGATCCTTTGTGAGATCCGCCTAAATTATTAGTTTGAGCAATTGAAACTACTCTATACTGTGTATATAATTAAAAAACGTTGTTTATTGATAACAATTATGTATAGGAACGAATAGAAAAGTAGAGAAATAGAAGCAAAAAATAGTAAAAAATAGTAAAAAATAGTAAAGTTATGTTTACTTTGAAGACCCACTAGATTTTATAAATTTAGATTATATATTATTAACCATAGAATTATACCCACTAAATTTTCCATGGGTGGCACTACCGGGTATTGGTAGATTTCTCGAATCTTTTTACATCCCTAGATAATTTTTATAATACCACCAGTATGGTTAATAATAAAGAATAAATATTTTTTTTATGTTTATAAAATTACATTTTAAATTAATAAAATAAAGTTCAATTAATGGTTTTTTAGGTTTTTTTATAGTGTTAGGATAATAAGAGTTTATTGGAGTACACGTTTAATTTATTTTTGTATTATAAAAAATATGAAAGTAATACTGTCTATATTCGATATTATTTGCAAGAAACGTTTCATTCCATTCAAATTCTTCTTCTTCTTCCTCTTTTTTTTTTTATTTTAAGTATTATAAAAATTGTTAACGTATTACATTAATTTTGTTCAATTAGAAAAAAACAACGTGTTAACAATTTTCCGATTACTTTATTATTCATTTCCATTAATTTTTCTTGATGTATATATGATTATCTTTAAAACAAAAAAACCAACAACATTTATTGTTTAATTGGAAATAAAAAAAAAGAACATTGACAATTGGCTGAGAGAACAATCATAGGCATACGTGCTTATTAGAATGATTTGTTCAATGGCAAACGGACAAACGTGTTCACCTTGATTCACGTTTAACGCAGCTCGTGCATTATATTATCAGTATACTATCGATCAACACGAATTTCTGTCGTATTTTGCATTCGTCTTTACTAATGGTGCTTATGATATTCGAGAATTGCTATTAGAAAAAAAAAACTAATAAGAATAATAAATCATGTGTGTCAAGTAATAAAAAAAGGGAACAAAAAAATTCAAAACCACACGAATGCATGAATAAACGTATATAAACTATATATATATGTGTATTTACATATTAATTATCTTTAAGAAAATATTAGTTAAGATAAGACAAATAAGACGCATTATTATTATCCGTTTTAATTTATTGGTTAAAAAAAAAAAATTATGTTCGTCGTCATATCGAATAAAAAGATAATATCATTTACATGTACCTGTACACGTACCTGTGAATAATTTTTATCGTGAATATGAATAATTAAGATTAAACGAATTAAATCAATTCTATTCTATACTCTTTACTCAATTATTAATTCATTGATAAAAAAAAAAAACAATTCTTTACTAGATTTTTATCATATGAAATAATAACAAAAAAATTATATATTATATCTATAATTTTTTACTATAAATAGTAAATATAATTATAAATTAAATATAAAAATAAAAAATAAAACAAATAAAAAAATATAAATATAAATAAGTATAAAACAAAATAAATAAAATTTATAAAATTAAATAAATAAAATTTATAAAATAAAATAAATAAAATTTATAAAATTAAATAAATATTAAATATAAAATATATATATACTATATATAATTTTTTACTATAAACAGAGTATAACAAAATTGGGCAAATAAAATAATACTTCTAAAAAATATATTTCTAAATTAAAAAAAAAAAAAAAAAATATATATATATATATATTATATTAATTAATAAAAAGAAGAAACAAGATTCTTCCATCTTTCACGATTTCTATGGTACCGAATAAAAATGATAGAAAGAAAAATAAATCATTCTACAAACATATAACATATATATAAATACATACATAGACAATACAATATATATATGTGATATGATTGGTAGTAGATATAGCTATAAGATGCACGTGCCTTCGTTTTGCCATAAAACGTTTTGCGGTGGAATTCGAAGCCACAGGCACGCCAGGGGCGACTGGCTAATAAATAAATCGACAGGACATTTCGTCTCGTACACACTGTCAACGAGCGAGAAATTCGATAGTCCTTCCTTCCTTCCTTCCTATCTTCCTTCCTTCCTTTCTATCTTCTCTTTCCATCCTTTTACCAAAACTTCCTTGTGTGTCATTTTTCTTTTCTTCCTCTTTCTCTCTCTCTCTCTCTCTCTCTCACACACACACACACACACATCACAACCCAATCCCAACCCCCATTCCACCCTTTCCATCCCTTTCCATCATTCTATTTATCTCTCGAATCTTTTTATTCTCCTTGTCTAACTTTGACGATAGAACGATGAGAATAAAAAGGGGTGCAACCGATGAGAACAAATAAAAAAAAGAATAAGATGAAAAAGAGGACACATATGTATATATATGTGTGTGTATACATAAACGGATGGAACGCGCGAGCGATTAATAATTTGTGCCAACGACGACGACAACCGTGCCAGGCCAATTTGTCGAGAACGAGACGAATTCCTTTGGCCCTTCGAGAAGCCGACCTTTTTACTTTTTTTCTTTTTTTTTTTCCACTGAAAGGTAAAGGATACGGGCACACAACTACGAAGTGAGTGAGTTGTTGGTTATGGTTGTTTGGGATGTTGCTACTGTTGATATTACTGTTACTAATACTGTTGCACATTGTCACACGCACGTTTGCACGTCCGATGATCTGCAATGAGTGGAATCCTTTCCTTACCTTTTTTTCCTTTTTTCTTTTTTCGATTACAGGGTAGAAAGAAGGAAGAAAGGGAATTTGTTTTTATTTTTTTTTATTTTTATTGAGAGAAATCAAACGGATTGAGAAGATATTTTTTTTTTTTCTAATTCAATTATCTTTCATTCTTTTCGTTAATTTGAAGAGAACGCGATTTGGATTTTAATATACGCGTGAATTCCGTTGTTCTTTTATTACACGATTATTTTTTATTAAGTTATGATTGATTTCATTAAATACACGATATCTCATTTTTTTATTTTTATAGGTTATTTTTAATTTTTGAAGCGAAAAAATTCTAATATTATATCTAATATAATATTTTAAATTATAATATATAATATATAATTTTTTCAAATTATATATATATATATAATTCTAAATTTTATGAAACGATATAATAAAAGAAAGAGAACGTAAAAATTCATATAGTCAAAAGTCATATAGACAAGATGCAATAAAGGATGCAATAAAGGAATTTTGACAGAGGACAATTTGTCAGTCTGAAGGTGAATTTCGAAGAGGATGGTACTCCGATCATATAATTCGAGCTTTTAGACATCAATGCACATTCCCATTGATTAATTGACAATTATTTTAATACTCTAATGCTTTCTACTTATATTACAGGAATTTTTTACATTCGAAGTCATCAATACGCATGTATGATGAAATAGTTACATTAGAATGCAATAAATATTAAAATTAAAATGATATAATATTAAATACTTTTTATTAGGAATATTATTACTGTTGCTTATTTGCTTCCATTGCATGAGATGTTAACTTTTTTACTCAGTAAAGTGTATTTTATATAATACAAAAATATTCAATGATTTTTTTGAACATCTTGTATACAATTCATGTATAATAACTATTATAATAATATAGAAGAGTCTATTGGAATATTAAAATAATTGTTGATTAATCAAAGCAAACGTGTATTGGTGTTTAGATGCGAAAAAAATACTAAAAAATACTAAAATCTGAACGTTATAATGTTAAATTCTATCAATTAGATAGATTATTTTATTTATGCACATGTGCAACGTTCGAAAAGTCATATAAACAACAGTGAATAAATGCAGTTTCATAGATGACCACTTGTCAGTCTGAAGGTGAATTTCGAGGAGGACTGTCCTCCGAACATATATATTTCGTGCTTTTAAACATTAATACACGTTCATTTTAATTAATTAACAATTAATTAACATAAATCTAATACAATACTATACTTTAATAACATCTTGAATTTTTTTAACGTTTATTTAATGCTAACGATAAATTTGTTTAAAAAATTTTTATGTAATAATATATTATGTATATTATAGGAAAACAACCCCTTTTCCACGTACTACAACTCCATTACTACATCATTTCCACTTCTTATCGTTTCGCAAAATATCCTGCTGTAAGAAAGAAAAAGATGAAGATACATGAAAAAAGAAGTATAAGAAGAAAGAAAGGTGAGTACGGTAGGTGTAAAGGGAGGGGTTTAAATTTTTTGGGATAGTTCGACAGGGTCGAATGATCTCGTGGTCCAGTGATCCGGAAAGTCAACGATATCGGGGCAGCGACGATGCGAAACGAATGCAAATATCGTGGAACGTTGCAGCACGTTCGTCTTTCTCTCTCTCTCTATATATATAAAAGTGTTGTATACCTATCTACACACATATACATACATATGTATATATGTATATATCTGTAACGGGTTTAAAAGGTTTGAGCTCTTGTCAGGTAGCACGATCTCTCAACGAAAATTGACGAGAAAGGCTATTATTATCGTCATAATAACAACGACGAAGTATCGTTAGAAATTTTGATCACATCTACATTCGCGACTATGCGAATTCATCCCCTTTCCGCCCCCATCATCATCACCATCACCACCATAACCATCACCAATCCTGAGCGCTATTTAAATTCTCGATGAATTAACGCGTTAATCTTTACCCCCACTTCTTTTTTCATCGCAAATCCCCACCATATCGGTTTATCCCCATCACTTGCATTCACTGTGTACCCAATCATTGTCTTCTATGTGAATTTTTAATCTTTTGCGAACCAATTCGACACGCTTTTCTTCTTTCTTTTCGTTTTTGAACTAGGACAAATAAATTCGAATACTGGGAGTATGTGTTTTGGATTTTTGTTTTATGTAATTTGAAATTATTTAGCCAAAATGTTTGATGATAATTTGAAAGAAAGAAGAAGATAATCAAAGTGAGTTAAATGATGATCGTAAAATCTTTTAAATGTTTGTTTATTATTATAATTTTTTATTAATTTCAGGAAGATTGAATGTGCGAGCAATTAAGATCATTTTTATTTCTGTCTTTTTTTTTTTCATTATTATCTTTTGATACTTTTTCTTATATCTACTAACGAGTTTCGATGATGTTTGAATTTTTTATATTTGCAAAATAATTATTTAGAAATGTAATAAATAATTTCAAAAATATATCATACATATGCATATAATTTACACACGTTTGCATATCTTGTTATGTATCTAATATACAAATTTAAATCGAAATTTCATATTTTTTTGTATCTTTGTAAATATATTATCGATTCAGATCGAATTAGAAATGATCGATAGTTTTGCGTTTATCTACGAATCTAATAAATAAATTCACACACACATATATACACATGCATATGTACACATGTTTCTCTTATATCGTGTTTGATATCTAATATACAAATCTCTTTAGAAGTTACATTTTTATCTTTAAAAATGATTATCGAGTTAGATCGAATTAAAGATCGTCAATCGTCATACACGTTTATCTATAAATATAATAAATAAATTAACAAACACAAACCTAAATACATATATACATGTACACATGTTTCTCAGTATCGTGTTTGATATCTGATATACAAATCTCATTGGAAGTTTTACAATTTTTTTTTTTGTTGAAAACGATTAAATAACAAATTAGATCGAATTAGAAATGGTCAATAGTTTTGCATTTAATTTCTATCACACGGATATCGGTACACTACTCAACCTAACTTCTTCTTCTCGTTTACTGTCTATAAATTCACAGTGTGTGTGTGTGTATGTGTATGTATGTATGAGAGAAAGAGATGGTAGACAAGTTTATATGCGAGACCAATGAAGAGAAAGAGAGAAAGAGAGAGAGAGAGAGAGAGATCCAAGAAGTTGCAAAACGTAGAAAGAAACGAGACGGCATATAATTCACATAAGACTTGACCATGAGATAGAAAGAAAGAGAGAGAGAAAAAGAGAGAAAAGACGAGAGATAACCGATTAATGAATAATCCGTAGCGATGCCACGATATACCAGGACACGAGAAATTTTCATGATTTAACGATGGAACGAGGCTCGTGTAAGGTATCACTTTGCAACTGGCTAAAATATCGCCCTATCCACTGGTAACCCGCTACGAAATTGACAAACGTACAAGCTGTACCGTTATTAAAACTTTATTTATCGGTTTTTCTTATTTAGTATATATATATATATACATATATGTGGAATATTATATTGATAAATATAATAAATTATTACATTTATATAATTATTTTTTTGGTTCTTTTTTTTTTAAATTGAGAAATAATAAATCAAATTTTGACATTCATGCAACATGTTCATTTGATTTGTTCAATCAAGTATGTTTGCATTAAATATTTTTATACAATTAACACATAATTAAACAATAGGAGAATCAACCAATAATCTTTCATATAAGATCAATAATAAATAATTATTACAAATGATTCTAAATTCAAATTATTCCTGATTCGTATGACGATATATAATATTGTTTTAAATTAAATAGTTATATTCTTAGAAATTATATAATAATAAATCTAAATATCAAAATATTGAAATATAATTCATGGATGTTTATATACCAATAAATAAAATGTTAAAGTATTTTATTACACGTTTACACCTACGCATAAGTAAATTATAATACCATTCTCTAAACATCACATATATTATCTTTCAATCGTCATTTTTTTTCTTTTTACTAAAACGTGATATAACGATCGTTAAATAACATTTAAGGAGAGGTGTAATTTCACGTTAGAGAAAGACGACAACGACCAATAACAGCTGCCGACGTAGTATTTCGTCATTCCCTATTACACATACTATCTCACACGATGAAATTTCCGTCATTCGTAGAGTCATTATCCATTTATGAGCGAGGGGGGTGTTTTATCGATCGATCATACACATATACACATATACATATACGTATATGTATACGTATATTAAAGACAAGCTTGAATACGTTTACGTATACTATTACATACATTCCTTCGTCAAACATATGTGTGTTACGTTATCACATGTCTTGAAAATTATTCATAATCGTCAAAGAATCATTTGAAGTTTTCAATAATTATTATATATATTAGGTCATTAAATATGAAATGTCTGATTTCGAGGTGAAAATAATCCGAATAATCAGACATTTCATAGTTAATAACCTAATATATATATAAAATTATATTAATTATAATATAATTATATTAATAATTGTAATTGTAATAATTTTAATAACGCAATCGATGCTATTTTTACTTAATAATTACAGGTGGGAATATTTAAAATATAAAAAAAAAATGATGAAAAATAGTATTAAAAATAAATTCATATAAAATAATATATAATATATTTAATATTATATATATTATTAAGTATTATTAATTATTTAAAAAAATATTTTATAACAAATATTAATAAATATAATTAAAATAAAATTACACGTTATTAATCGTAAAAATAAATAATAGAAAAAATAATCATTTGATCATAATAAAAAAAGGATGATTATATAGAAGCTTGTAAAGGTGCGTGTATATTCCTGCAGGTAGGAAAAGGTACGCGCGTATCCGATCGTCGAGATCACCGGTGTCGTTCCCAAGGAACTTCTTAATCCTGGCTACTCTCTCTCTCTCTCTCTCTCTTTCTCTCTCTTTCTCTCTTTCGCAACGGTGAGAAATAATTTGCCAAGGTACGAAGTACGAGGGTGGGTGGGTGGTGTCCCGTATCTTTCTCAGTATATATGCAACTGTATGCACACACACAAACACATACACACATTATATGTACACATGTACAAATATGTACATGTATATATATATACAAGTATATATGTGTGACGTTATATTCGCGTGTACGGTAACGTGGTTTACAACTGACATCGTTGAATCTCTCTTCCTTTAAGATTCCCGAAGGAGAAGTTCCACTCGGTAATATTTTAATGGTCACGAAGTGGTACCCTAGCAAGATCCGCCGGCGTTCCCGTCGTTAAATCATACAACTTCTTATGGTTTTGGTCTGCATCGTATTCTCCCCCTCTTACTTTACCTTGTCCCACTACTCCCTTCTTTGCTTTCTACCGAAGACGACTAAACTTGACTTCATTTTCCAAACCGACTATGGTGGGCTAAATATTTGTCTTTTTTTATCAACGTCTCAATTAAGGTTTTATTAATTCATTGATACGATAAATTATTTTGTTTATCTTAAGGTTGCGTCTGGGTTTGTTTATTTTTTATAATAGTTTTGTCTAATTTAATTTAATTTAATTTGATTTGATTTTATTTTATTTTATTTTGATTTTATTATATTTTTTGAAACATAAATTATTTTGTTCATTTTAGGATTGCAGCATACTTTGTTTATTTTTTATAGCAGTTTTTTCGAATTTAATTTAATTTTATTTAATTTTATTTAATTTTATTTTATTTTATTTTATTTTATTTTATTTTATTTTATTCTTTGATCATCTTAGGTTTGCAGCATCCTTTGTTTATTTTTATAGTAGTTTTATCTAATTTAATTTAATTTAATTTAATTATTTTATTTTTTATTTTATATTATATTTTGTTTTATTCTATTTGATATTTGATTTTACTTGATTTTATTTTTTTTTAAACATTTTTCTATCGATCAAGTAGATCACTTAACTTCATAATAATTATTAATATTTATTATTGACTTTTTTATTATTATTTTTGACAAAATAATTAGACAAATGTTGTGTTCATTGAATAGATCAATTAAAAATAAAAATAAAAGAACTGAAGTAAGTTAAAAGATCAGGAACCACGCGGGATTACTGAAGTTGTTTCAAAAGAAGAAGAAGAAGAAGAAGAAGTAGAAGATGAAAACGTAGAAGAAGAAGAAAAAGAAAAAGAATAAGAAGAAGTGGGAAGGAATAAGAAGAGAAGAGAAAGGAAGGGAAAGGTAGGAAGGAAGGGAAAAGAGCAGGTATGACTGTTGCTGTCATATATAATAACCGCATAAAACAGATACGCGCGAAGCAACCAGCCCACGAATATATTATGTTGCTGCGGCTAATTTACGATTATAACGTACGTGTATAACTATCATTGTTGATATACTGCCATGACGGAGTTGCCAGAAGCGAGCTTGTAGATGAAGAAAAAAAAAAACAAAAATAAAGAGTTAAAGTACGACAGAATGAGTATATGTGTGTATGAATGTGTGAAAGAGAGAGAGAGAGAGAGAGAGATAGACACAGGAACAGCGAATGAGAGAAACAGAGAAAGAGAGAGAGAGAGAGAGAGAGAGATAAGGTGTACAAAAATATAAAAAAAAAATATAAAAAAAATATATATATATAAAAGAGAGAAAGAAAATCAGAGATGTGGGGTCAGAACTCGGCAGGGACTGCCTCGAATTACTTCGTGGTCAGAAGTAGTCGCTGACTCTTTCGCCATAATCTTTTTTACTGGGATGATCAAGCAAAAGAACTTTAACATTCTTATAGAATTATCTCCCATGGTTTTGCTATATATATATATGTGTGTGTGTTTTTCTTTCTTTCATTCTTTCTTTCTTTTTTTATCGTGTAGAATTCACGTTTATCGTGAGATTATTATTATAAAAAAAAAAAAATTATGATGATGATGACGATGATAATAATAATCATAATAATAATAATATGACAGAAATAAGTGGTTTATCGCGTTACATTGGATGTATTCATTAAATCTCAAGCTTGGTAGAATTAATAGCAGGTTTTATTCTCGAAGACGAGATATTGCGAACTTGACTTGACATCTCCATGAAATTGGAGATTAGTTAATAAAAGGAATATGGAGTAGTAGTATGGGGAAGAGATGGTAGTATGTTATATTTAAATCTTTATAATTCGTGAATTAAAATTTTGTTATAATATTATACATGACAATATTTGTTTATACGTGAATTAGATGAAATATCCTAATATTATTATATGAAATAAAAATAATGTATTTTTATTATATAAAATATTATTTATTATATTTATTAAATTATTATTATTATTATTATTATTATTATTATTATTATTATTATTATTATTATTATTATTATTATTATTATTACTATTATTATGTTATATTTAAATCTTTATAATTTGCAAATTAAGATTTCAAATTGCATTCGATCAAACTCGAAAATAGGATTCAACGAAATCGATCGATCGAGGAATTCATGCAAAAAAATAATCGTTTCATTTATAAAAAGGGGTGAAGAGAGGGGTAAAAGAAAGAAAGAAAAAAAAGGAAAAGAAGCTTATCGATTACTCGGAACTACTTGAATTTACTTCTTTAATTCTGACGTACGTTTATCTTCCTACGGCATCGTAAATTGCCAGAAAACTCATCGTCAGTCTTACAGTCTTTTATTCAAATTCATCGTCATTAACAAAAACAAAAATACAAATATAAAAAGAAATCATCAAAAAAGAAAAAAAAGAAAATCGTAGAAATTCATAGGTCACTGATAATCGAACGTGTTACGAAGAACAAAAAAAATACCACGCGATACGATCTGAGGATGAAAAAAATAATTAGAAATAAATAAATAAATTATTATAAAAAAAAAAATTAGAAATAAATAATTAAATAAATATTGGATTGGCAAATAAATAATTGTGGATTTTATCGATAGATGGCTTTTTAAAATCAGCAATGACTTTGTTACTTACCCAATAAATAAAGTAATAAATTAATAAATAAATAAAAAAGGGGGGATGATAAGTGCATGTAAGGAAAATTCAAAGTGGTTATACCAACGAAGGTACCAACCAGATTTGAAATCCCTATGACCAAAGGGAAACACCGCACACCTTTTTTTGTTGCAATGAACCCAATTGAGAAGCGGCCGTGAGTCGATTTGATCGAATGAATACAACACAACACTAACACAAGTATAATTATTCTGTCTTTGTCTTTCTCAGACTGTGTCCATCTTTGAAACCGGTCCAGCATGGAAAAGGCAATACAAGAAATTCGCATCCTTCTTTTAGACAACCAAACAGGAGAAACGAAACAAAACAAAACAAAACAAAACGAACAGAAAGAACCTACACTGCTTCAACATCAGCAGCAGCATCAGCATCAGCATCAGAATCAGCATCAGAATCAGCAGCATAAGCAACAGGAACAGGAGCAGCTTATACCAGCCGGTTTCCTGATGACAGTTACATGTCAATAAGAAATTCTTTGGTTAGGTTGTCTGACAGAAACGGAAAGACAGAAAGAAGAAGAAGAAGAAGAAGAAGATATTTCGAAGGAATGGAAAAAGCTTTGAAATATCAAATAGGGACGGACGTGTATTTGTCAGAAAACTGTTTTAAAACTTTCTTCTCATACCGGAAGCATCGAGTCGATGTCTAACTAACTTGGGGAGAGGGGTGAGAGGAGGGTATGGAAGAAGGAATGGGGAGAATCAACGAGAATTAGGCGGGTGTTTCCTGTTTTGACAAGAATCGAGCTGCCTCTTACTCGATGTTTTTCTTATTATTCTTCTTCTTCATCACCTCCATCTCCTTCACCACCTCCACCACCTCCTCCTCCTCCTCCTCCTCCTTCTCCTCCTCCTTCTGCTTCTTTTTCTACTTCTTTCCAAGGATATATTATACCAAGTATTTCTTTGCCCTTTTTTCTTATTCTTTTTCTTTTTGTTTTTTTGGTTCCAGTCAACGTTGTAGTCTCGTCGAATTTTGTTGCTTTTCTATTTCATTTTTTTCCCTCTTATTTTTTTGCAAACTTCTTCGTAAGTTCTCTGAGAGATAATAATAACATTTAAAACACTCGACACCTGTTTTTTCTTTTTTTTTTGTTAAACGTTCTTAAAATATTATTCATTCGTTTTTATTTGTTCCCCCCCCCTTTTTTTATACTGTTGATATATAATCAAATTAATCTTCGTTTTTTATTATCACTTTTTTTGTTTATAAGTTAATTTAAATATTATAAATTTTCACAATATCACAGACAATTTGTTGAAAAACGATATAAAGTAGAGAAAAGAAGGAGAGAAGAATGGTGGTGGTGGTTGGTAGGAAGTTTGAAAAATAAATAACAGGGTGTTAAAGCGTGGCTGTTTAAACTTACAAAAAAAAAAAAAGTAAAAAAAGAGGGAGAATAAAGGATGAACCCAACGAGAAAGAAAAGGACAGGTAGATGGATGGATGAATAGAGATAGATACGAATAAGGTGTGTGTTAGTAAAATCGTGGGTTGAACAAAAGAAAAGTTAGAGAGAAAGAGAGAGGGAGAATAAAATCCCGGAAAATAAAGTGGTGAAAGAACAGGGGTGAAGTAGCGAGAGTGGAGGGGAGAGGGGGGAAGAAGAAGCAAAAAAAAATAAAAAAAGACTCCGAAGGGCTAACTGCGGTCGAGAGAGAGGCCTGTTTAACAGATTTAAAAAATCACCAATAATTCCAAGTAGGTTGGTAAGGGGGAACAAGAAAGAAAGAAAGAAGAAGAAAAAATATGAAAAAGAGAAAGAAAGATGCCGCTTGGGGAATGGGGGGGGGGTAAGGGGTAGAGTAAAAGTAAAGGAAGGAGGGGAGGGGTGGGTGTTGTTTGCTTAGTAAGAGGGGTGTGTAAGGTATGTAACTACCGAGTGGAGGAAACCCCTGCTTGCCCTGCCTGCGGGGATGTCAGCGAGATTGTCATTTTTCATTTTAATGGTGGCTTCTACCACCTCACCCCTCTCTCTTTTTCTTTCTCACTTCTTCTTATTACTTACTCACTCACTCACTCTCACTCTCTATTTCTCTCTTTCTCTCTCTCTTTTGCTTTACACGGCGTTTATTTGTTTCTCTTCCGCTTGCCCTTCCCACACAACGCTGTTGGACACCAACGTCACGAGATGTTCTTTCTATCTCTCTCTTTCTTTCTTGTTCTCCATAAAGTTCTCTTTTATCCGCGACCTCTAGGTCTTTCTTTCTCTTTTACTCTCTCTCTCTCTCTCTTTTTCGTTTTCTTTTCTACACTTCCAGCAGACACTCCAGGTTCCTTTTATCTTGGTGCGAACGTCTTAATAATAGCTTGCGGCCTGGGTCCTCCTCTTCTTCGTGCTAACTTTAACTTGTTTTCTTCTCTTTCTCTCTCTCTCTCTCTTTCATTCTCTTTTATTCTCTTATTCATTCGTTTAATAACAATGTACAAATTATATTTTTAAAAAAGAAATAATTTACGGGAAAAGTTTATAACGTGTTTCAAATTAGTTTGAATTAAAAAAATTATTAGGTCGTCCCAAAAATTTATTTTTTTAGTAATTTTAAGGGGACTATATTTTTTAGGTTGAATAATTGATAGTATAGAAAAAGGTAAAATAGAGTAGAATCGATATTATTTAATAAAATAACGTAAAATACAAATATATATATATATATATATATATATATATATATATATATATATATATATA
>NW_015148993.1:281387-292452 GCF_001465965.1 Polistes dominula | reverse complement strand
ATATATATATATATATATATATATATATGTAAGAATATATATATGTATATATTCTTTCATTCCAAATTTATCCCATTTAATTAAATTAACAATAAAAGGATACATAAACAAATCAATGAAAGAAAAAGATTTAATATTACGTGTAAATAGTTAATAAATTGTAGATTAGGTGATATTTAAAATGTTTTCATAGCTCGTTCGAAACAATATTCTGACTTTTATGTTATCAAAGTAACATGGAAACGGTGATCCTTTTCTTTCATCAAAGAGAGAGAGAGAGTATAAAACCCCCTTTCTAATTCTTCCTTTCTCTTTCTCTCATTCTTATAACCCAAACGAAAATGTTTCGAAGCCCGGCTGGTGCCTCGGTTCGCTAGAAGATTAGCAACCCTACCTACCCTACCACTCTTCCCCCTTCTTGAAGCATTTAAACAGGCAAACTTTGTCGGACGAGGCCATGATTGCGAGCCTCACTACTCGACACGCTTAACAGAATAAATTGGCCGTTTTGCTATATATATAGTAAGAAGAGAAGAACATAACCTAAGAAAACTTTTCAGTTATACCCAAATGTTGCGCCCCCTGTCTGCTTTCCTACTTTCCTGCTTGCCTTTTACACCATTTTGAAATTCAATGTAAAGGAAATACGCATTATATCATTACGAGTTCTTTTTTTATTATTATTATTATTATTATTATTATTGTTATTAAGAATCAAATTCTATTTCGTATGATTAATTACTTTTCATTCTTTCTTTTTTTTTCAGAAGAAAAAAAAGTCAACCTGGAGTCAAGTTTTCATTTTTTTTTTCTTTTTATTTTCTTTTATATTTTTTTATTATTATTTTTTTTTTTTTTTTTTTTTTTTTTTTTTTTTTTTTTGAAAAGAAGAAAGGAAATCCGTGAAAAGTACTTTTGAAACGAACGGGAAAGATATCCTGGACGAGACGTGATCGTTTCAAGCTAATGACATTCGGACTAACGGAAGACGAGAGGGAGTGAGAGAGTAAAAGAGAGGGTGAGGATGGGGGAGGAGGATAGAAACTGTCAACGCTTCCATGTGTCACTCATGTCGAGGTTCCCTTCGGTTTCACTGTTGTGTTACGTCCTGGCCTTTGCTTCTGGTTACATCACTTAGTTCACCAGTTAGACTTGTCCCTTTCTATCCTATACCATCTACCTATCTACCTACCTATCATCAACACCTTCCTAACTGTCATATGTATGTATGTGTGTGTGGAAACCGATTCGTCTGAACTTACGGAAAACAAAGTACCGGAAAAAAATTTGAAAAGAAAAAATATCGTTTGGGTTTTCTAACGTTTATCCTTTTTTGTGAACTCGTATTTTTCATCGACAGTTTGGTCAAGTTGATTTTTTTTTTCTTAAGTTAGTATCGATCATGAGACAAATGGAAGTAACGTGAGAATGATGTCGGTTTTTTTTATTATTTTTGTTTTCATAATTTTAAAGGATTTTTATTTATTAATTGAATATTGTTAAAATGGTAAATGCTATGTCTGTGAAATTAAATTATTTTTCTAATTTTGTAAATTAAAGTAAACCACCTTTGTAAATTTAGCTAATTTTTGCAAATATTTCAAAAAAGGTATTAAGATGGAAAGACATAATACGATAATAATTAATAATAATTTATTTTATTAGTATATTTAATTTTGTTCTTAATTATTTAAATTTTACAAATTTATTTATTATTTTATTTTTATTCTTTTTATTTTATTTAACAAATTTATTTGTTATTTTATTTTAATTTTTTTTATATAATCTAACAAATTTAATTATTATTTTATTTTTATTTATTTTATTTTTTTAATTTAATCATTATCTCAATATATAGCAATCAAAGAATACAACAAAACTCAATAAAATATTGATGATAAAAATTAAATAAAATCTTAACACCACCACATATTATAACCATCTTAATAAACACACATACACACACACACACGCGAATAATATATTTTTAAATTAATACAAAAACATTTGAATTTGTCTAACAAAGATGTGAATCTGACGTTAACTTTGTCATATATATATTCTGTCTTTATCAGTATGATACCTACTTAAATATGTCTCTACATCTGACACATGGAACCGGTTATGAGAGCCAAAAGAAATAAATATATATATGTATATAAAAAAAATATACGAAAAAAGAGAGAACCGTACACAAGCTCGATATCCATTCGCAGGATACAGAGTTTGTGGGGTGAAAAGTACAATAGCAGATCGTACAGAAAAGTCTGATTTATCGCTCGCATCGCCACGGGGGCATTTGTATTTGGGAGACGTAACGAAATGCGACATAATAGGTCGCACTGGATCCCCGGGTCCATTGTAGCCTTCTAATGGCATGACAAGACCACTGACACGCTGAAACAGGAGTACGCCAAGAGGGATGTTTGATTTACCATTAATTTCGCAATATCACGCTTGATACAACTACTACTCTACTAATATTATTATTGTTGTTGTTAAATGCTGTCTTTATTCGTTTCTTCTTCAACTAAACGTTTACTTATTCACCAGAAGTTGATTTTCTATGTAAATTCATTTGCACGTTCAGTGTTTATGTCAAAAGGAAGGGGTAAGATGATCAATGTGAAACGTTTTTAATAATTTTAATTATTATAAAATTAAATTAGGTTAACAACAGTTCATTTGCACGTTTAAAGTTTACGTCTAAAGAAAAGTAAATAATCAAAGTAAAACATTTCCAATGATTTTAATTATAATTATATTATGAGAATTCTTTTGACGAGACAACAACTAACCTAAATTTATTTAGTCACTTGTATTAAATCAAAGTTTTTGAGGTTATATGTGTGTATTCCCTTTTCGATTCATTTTATTCTATTTTTAAAATGATAAGTTATACAGGAAAATATATCCAACGTTTTTTGAATTTTGATACATTTTTTCTTTCTTTTTTGTTTTTTTTTTTAGGTTAAGTTAGGTTAGATTAGGTTAGATACCGTGTTTCCATTTTTTGTTCTTTTTCTATTGATTAATTAATACATAACACAACGTGTGTGCCAAGAATTTAAAATTTAGAATTTTTATTCTTTTTTTTTAGGTTATAAAAATGATGAAAAATATTAAACATATTTTTTAATTTACAAACAAAAAAAATTTAAATAAATCTCTAGACATTCGACGAGCCTATAAAACAAAACGGCATACCTCTTTTTTTTCCTAAAAATTACGATTTATTGGTACAACAGTAGTGAGAAAGATGTTCATGCATATTTTATGCAACGAATTTTTGTAAAAATTGAATTAAAAAAATGTCTTGTCTTATTTATATCGTTCCAAATTCTACTCGAATACTGACCTAACATCAATACCCTCTATGTCAAAAAACAAAAAACTTTTAAGAACATTTTTAGTATATAAAATAAATGTTACTACTTAAAAAAGATGTTCTGGCATATTTTATTGAACGAACTTTTGGAACAAAAAAAATGTGAACGAACAAATAAAATAAAATAAAAAAAAAGAAAGAAAGAAAGAAAGAAACATCCTCGTCTTGTTATTTATTTGGAGGTTATGATAGATACTCGAGAAAAAAAACCTCCCCAAAAAAAAGAAAAGAAAAGAAAAAAAAACACACACACATACACACACAGAAAACAGGAGAACAGGAATAACCCCAGTTGTACCGGAAAGAACGATTTCCAGAGAGAATCCGTCGAATATTGGTATAACGGTATAACGAAAAGGGGGTTGAGACTAGAGGGTGCATGTGTACGAGAGAAAGAGAGAATAACATTGATAGAGAAAAAGAGAGAGAGAGAGAGAGAGAATGAGGGGTAGGTTACACCGCGGAGTGAATGTCATTTATACCGAGCTATGTGGTACACATTGTTAACGCCAACCAAAAGAGAGAAAGAGAGAGAGAAAGAGCACGCGTAACCCATGGCATGACAGGAACACCACCCCTGTGTGTCAGGCATTGTATATTTTTTGGATCGTGATTTAGCCGTGATGTACGGCTGCGGCTTTGCGCGTTATGCTAGTCATATACGGCCGTCCGTCAGGTACCCACCACGGCCATTACGCGTACTCGATGCCACTTATCCACCAATATGGAAAACTTTGGCTAACGCTACACAATTATTAACCGTATGACGAAAGAAACTAAATTGAAAACAAAAAATAGATGTTCATGTATATTTCGTGCAACGAATTTTTTTTTAAATCTTGTCTTATTTATTTTGTTACAAATTCTACTCGAATACTGGACCTAACCTCTAATCAATGCAACTTATTCATTAATATAGAAAACTTTGGTTAACGCTACACGAAAGAAACTAAATTGAAAATAAAAAAAAGATGTTAATGCATATTTTATACAACGAATTTTTGCAAAAATTCAACAAAAAATAAACAAAAATCCTATCTCACTTATTTTGTTACACATTCTACTCGAATACTGATCTAACATCAATAACCCACGTAACAATTTAACCCTTTGAGTGCTGAATATTTTCAACTAAAATGTTTTATATGAACGGAATAATTTATTAATAATAAATTATATTTAATAATTAAAGTTTTTCTTTCTGTGTGAATATAATTTAATTAATTAATATAAACATTACATTATTTTACATTAATATTAACAAACACGTCCATAGCACTCTAAGGGTTAATACATAAATTAAATTTATGGAAGATGAAGAATGTTAGTGACATTCAAAAATAATTGACGTGTGGACAACTACGAATAAAAAAAGGGGTAGTAAATCGAGTATCATATTTTTTGTTGTTGAAGATAAAATTGAGAGAGAGAAAGGGGAAAAAAAATATTAGTTCAACTAGTAGAGAATACCCTCTCCTACTTACGAGTCTAATCCGATTGGTTCCTTTCGAAAGGGCGTGTCGAACTTGTAAAAAATTACCTTCACCGATTACGCGTAATCCTCCCTTTTCTCTCTTTTCTATTTAATGATTTTGTATAAGTATGCGTTTAGGATTTACAGCCGTTAATTTTGTTATTAGAAGTCAGTAACCGTCCTACCGATAAAACCTTGTGTCTAACATAACCCCAACTGTTACCCGATAACTGATTTTTTTCTATTTATTTTATTTTTCCTCTTTCTTTCTTCGTAAATAATCTCTCCAAAGTATAATGGGCCATATGTTAACTGGGGGAGGGATAAAAAATAATTAATATTAGGTTGGCGACTAAGTCATTGCGGATTTTGTTTTACACCTAATTCAGTTTTTTAATAGCAAAGATTAGAAATTTTATAAACGTAGCTTTATAACACTGCCTGACCGATGGCAAAAGGTCATCAACAAAAATGGACAGTACCTAATTAAATAAACTTTATTTAAAATCCGCAATCAGTTAGTTGACAATCCAATAAATATAAGCAGAATGAAATAATTTAGAAAATAAAGTATAATAAAATTTGGAGATAAGATTAGAAACGTTTCTCATGCAAGAGAATAGTAGTAGTAGTAGTAGTAGTAGTAGTAGTAGCAGTAGTAGTAGTAGTAGTAGTAGCAGTAGTAGTAGTAGTAGTAGTAAGTCACCTTAAGTCCGTAACTCTAGCGTGATTTGTGTCCTATATCTCTCTCTCACTCTCTCTATCTAACTGTCCTTGGTTTCAACCAGTACACTATCACCATCTCTGTTCAACTATGGTCCCCTGGGTTTGGTACACCCACACGCATCCAGTGCGTCTCCTCCTGGACTGGCTGCCTGCTTGCCTGCCAGCCAGCCTGCCTGCCTACCGAGCAATTAACAAGTCCCCCTCGAGGGCTAATCCTGCTAATCCCTTGACTGATGCCCCCCACCCTATCTTCCTCACCTCACCTCACTTCATCTCACCTCACCTCACCTCACCTCACCTCACCTCACCTCACCTCACCTCACTTCACCTCATCTACTCTTGTTCACATCCCCAGCTCGTTTCACCTTGTCCATGACCCGCTGCGCCAGCAGCTAACCTAACTCGTTCAACCTACCAGCATGTCTTTGCACGAAAACCATGCTCGGACACTTTCGAAATGATAGCAGGTAGATAAACGTCCTGCTGATTTTACTCTTTTTTTTTTTTCTTTTTTTTTAACTTTCATTATCAAGATCTTTCTATCTCTTTCTTTTCTATCTTGGATATCAAAATGTCATGATACTTGTGTGCGTGTGTGTGACGCGTTTATGAAATAAATCGTTGAGATTAAAAGTATTTTCTCGTCATTCGATGAACATAAAGATCAAGAAAACCTCAGCTGAAAACTTTTATTCTTTTTCATTCTCTCTCACACACTCTCTGTCTTTTTTTTGTATTTTTATTTAAATTTTATTTAGTTTCTTTATGTAATATTGGTACGTGCAACTTATTTGAAAAATTAGATTATGAATTATATTCATTCGTATGAGATTACTTTATACGAAAGGAATTAATTAAAAACGTTTAAATTCACCTGTGGTGTTTGTTGTTTCAATGAGATCATTATGATCAATTAATATTATTATATAATAATTTTATAAAACTAATATTAAAATTGTAGATAGTTGAACTTATATTTTTTTTTTTTACAAAGTGGTTAACACGTTCCGTGCCACGTGTACCACCGGTTTACCACACGTTAAATTTGTACTTGAAAGAATATTTCTATTAAAATATTGATGCATTATACAAAATGCAGTATAAAACCAAGCACATAAGTTTGTTTAATTGTTATATTTACAATAATTAATAATTACATGTGTAATGGATGATTTTGTTAAAGCAAAATTAAATGGCTTGAATGACAAGTCAGATAAAAAGGGGTTGGCATGTAACGTGTTAATTTAGCAGATTTTTTGCTAAAGGATTTGAATGTCAAACTAAACGAAAGAATTGCAATTGTATTAGATAAAATTAGCAATTTTTTTCTTTTACTATAGAAATCTTAACACTTTACCGACCGCTAGGGTTTCAACAGTATATGCACGTCTAGCCAATAGTTCAGCCGCAGATTCTACTAACAAATCTTAATGGGATGCTAAATAAGATTCTAATAACAAATCACTGTTCATATAATAATGATGACTCTTTATCGCAATGTCAACCGATAACTAAAAGCTGATTAATAAATTTTTGCTCGGTAAGCGTCGGTAACAAAAAAAAGCCTATTAATAGGCTAGTAGTCGTTAAAGTTTTAAGATCTTTGTGGTTTTTGTATATTGTATGGTTTGTACATTTATTGTACAAATGATTACATGTAAGATATTTCTTTAAAGAAGAAATTTCCCTTGGTGAGTTCAGGACGCAGAAAAAAAATAAGAAAAGGTTGAAAGTAAGGAAGGAAGGTAGGAAGGAAGTTAACGGGCAATGCCAGAAGGTAAATCATCGTAAAGGCAATCGGCCGGAGGCGCCGAGGGTGATTTATAACAACACTAGCTAGGTGTTTACCGGTACCCTTCGTGTGTATTGAGACAACGGGGCTGAAGGGAACTGAACATAGCTTTGAGCCCTGGAGATGCGAATCGATTTCGTAAACGGAGAAACAGAGACAGATTTAGTGAGTTTGAGTACGAGTGTAAGAAAGAAAAAGAAAGTGAGTGTACGAATGTATGCGTATGTGAGTATGTTAGTGTGTGAATGAGCATATGAGATTAGGGTGAGACAAGACAAGACAAGGAAAGAAAAGGAAAGAGTACGTCAAAAGAAAAACGTTTTTGAAGTTCGCGCCCATGTTATTTATGCCTATCGCATTGTTGTTGTTGTTGTTTCCGTTTGACGAACGTAAACGTCCACAACATTATTTACGATCGGTACTTTAAGCCTGTCCACGGGCTCATCTCGAACACTTATCTTCCTCCCTACACCTCTCTCTTCTTCACTGTTCACAACCCACGTCACCTCTTTTTCTTCTCGAACATCTGCATTAGACCGAACAAACGAATCGCATCTTTTTTTCTATCATAAATTGTAATCGTATTTTAATTGTTTAATGTCTTAATTGTGATCACATAGTTATGATAGTGGTTTAAATCATATATATATATATATATATATATATATATATATCTTATTTGGAGATATTTAATGGGATTATATTTGAATACTAAATGAATTTTATATTCAATATTGAAATAACAAACACATTATTGTTATATAGATATTTATTTTTTTGATAATTACATTAAATTAATTTAGATTAAAATAATATGGTGTGAAATAAGTGATAAAATTATTTTTATTTTTTTAAATTTTAACTTACCATTAAATCACTTTCATAATGATGGATACATATAATATTGAAATAACAAATATTATTTAACGATTTATTTTTGATAATAACGTGAAAATTATATTAAATTAATTTAGTTTAAAATAATATGTGGTGTAAAATAACTGATAAAATTATTTATTTTTTGTTTTTAATTTTGATTTACAATTAGATCACTTTCTTCATAATTATGGGATACAATTAAAAAACAGAAATTATACAATTACAATTAATGACTAGAATCATAAATAAAGTAACACGATCTATCCTAATAAAAAAAGAAAAGTAATATTTAGTATTCCAAGTAATCGCGAAGATAAAAATGAAAGAAAGAAAAAAAGAAAGGAAGTAAAAAAGATTCGAAGCATTTTTCGGTGGATTTTTCATAGAAATCATTGAGATAGAAATTGGCTTTAAAGTGTCCCCCAAATCGATGTTATACGACTGGTGGAACCGACTGGTAAGGTAATAAAATGTTACAAGAGAGGTACGAAACTTATAGTTGTGGTAGTAATGGTAATAATAGTAGTAGTAGTAGTAGTAGTAGTAGTAGTAGTAGTAGTAGTAGTAGTAGTAGTAGTAGTAGTAATAGTAGTAGTAGTAGTAGAATAAGAAAAAGAAAGAAAATAAAAGAAGAAGAAGAAGAAGCTGTCAGAGTTTCAACAACTTTTATCCTTTCAACCATTTTGATCCGGTAGTAGGTACGATTATTTCGACGAGGTAAAAGAGTTTTTCTCCTTTTATCATTTTTATTATACCTTCGACCATCCATGGCCGTCATCCTCATCCTCATCCTCAACCTCGTCCTCGTCTTCTTCGTGTTCGTCTTCGTTGTCGTAATCGAACTCGACCGAGCGGTTTACGGGCTGCGGTTGCCATTCAGTAGGCAGGAAATGCCATCATAGTCTCCTCTATCCTTCAAGGCTTATACTTCTCACTCAGAAACACCACTCTCTTTTAACATAAGAGCTAACTTTTCTTCTTTCTCCGTTTGTTACACCGTTCGTAACAACTTTCATTCCTATCTACTACGTTTAGTTTTTCATACAAAGTCAATTGGAATCATAAATTATTCTAACTTGGTCATTCTTACCATAGAAATAAAAAGAAATAAAAAAAAAAGAAGAAAAATAAAACACGATTATTCTATCGAAAGTTTAAAACGACACACGTATATATATATATATATATATATATATATATATGTGTGTGTGTGTGTGTGTGTGTGTGATAGAAAATGCGACAAGGATATTTGGTCGTACCTTTTGAAAAGGAAACTCCTGTGATTAACCGTGCTTGACACCTACAACTACGAGGGATTTGAATAAATTCACTACTACTACTATTACTACTATAACTATATATAACTACTACTACTAGTATGACTATTATAAATGCTACTCTATACTACAACTAACTTCTTCTTCTTCTCTTGAGCTTTAATACTTTGAAAGAGTTAAAAAATCATATATTTTTCTTGTTTGACTTTTTATTTGGTTTCTTTTGAAAATATGGCGGCAATCTTCTTCTTCCTTCTCTTTCTTTAATTCTCTTGTCCCGATAATTCAGAAGAAGAAATACGCGCTGCTGAAAGGACGCGAATGTATATATCCTCCCCCTCACCTCACCCGACCCCCGATAACACATGCTCATACCATATCACCACGATTACCTAACCAGTAGTTTAGTAGTAGTAGTAGTAAGACACGAGTGGTTGTGTGGGATTTAAAATCCAACACGAGTGCACATACCAATATTCGTAATTCTCTTTCTTTATTTAGTTTATTTTTTTTTTTTTTTTTTTTTTTTTTTGTTTCTTTTTCCCTGCAAGAAAGAAGAAGATCCTTCGAAAGAAGTTGGGACGAGTGTGTTCTTTACAAGTTCAAAGACCCCCGTTCGTCGTTCGTGAATTCCTTTCAAAACGGATATACGAACCAGTTCGATAAAAAATCCTCGGTTAGGATCTTTATTACTTTATCAAGGATTTTTAACAGATCGAAGAAATCATTTCTCTCCGTTTACAGTTGTAATATTTTTTTCTTTTGGTATTTTTAATTTTAGTATTTGAGTCAGATTCAATCAATCTGAAACTTGTAAGAATGGTAAGAATAATAAAATTATGAAATCTTGGATATGTTTCGTATTTGAAATGGAAAATGGATTTCATAGGGAGTTTAATTATTTCTATACTTAAATAAAATTTCAATGTTTTTATACGCGAATCATACGGATATTCATTTTCCGAGCGTATTTTTTTGAGGGGAGATTTTCAATTATTCCAGTAATACTTATGACAAAATACGTAATCCGTACAGGGGTATAAGATCATATTTTATTTGAAATAATTATTAATGAAAAAGGAATTCTAATCAATAATACAAAATTATTTATAGTATAATTTAAATAATATATATTACACAATATCCTACAAAAAATTTGTCGTAATTTCAACGATGGATTTTATTTTGAAATATATGTTATTTTATATTATTTAAAAAAAAAATATTTATATATAATATAAAATATATTATATTATATAATATTTATATTATTTAAAATATACGTTAGTTTATTTTATATATATATATTCTAAATTATTATTATTTATATTATATATATTATGTGTGTATGTTATACATTATAAATATATTTATATAATTTATATAATATAATTAATATAATATATTATATAATATATATAAATATAAATATATTTATTTATATGTGCATATAGTATAATATAGATTATTTTTAAATAAAAAAATATTTAATATATATATATATATATATATATTCCAAATTTTTTTTT
>NW_015148993.1:190192-269745 GCF_001465965.1 Polistes dominula | reverse complement strand
TGTGTGTGTGTGTGTGTGTGTGTGTGTGACTGCAGTAGTATTAGTCGACAAGTCCTTTGTCTTCCTGGGTTCGCGAGAAATCGAGCCGCACACGTACAATAAACTAAAATCTCATCATCCTTGAGGATTTACTAGCGATAACATAGAAAGTAGAAAGAGAAAAGGACTCTGGTCTAAAGGGATGATAGAAGAAGAAGATGATGATGAAGAATAGGAAGAAGGAGAGAGAGGGGAGTGAGAAGAGGGTGATGGGGTAAGGGGGAAATAACATTTTAGCTTATGAATCGTCTAGTTTCGTCTATGAAGTATTCTCCTGGTAACATAGTATGTTATTGGTTGAATATAATGCCTTGGTGAAAATAGGATGAAATGTCTTGTAATAATATACATACACATATAAACACACACAAATGTATATCTTTCTATTCTAAATACGTGTAAGAGTTTGTATGTATGTGTTAGAGTAAAAGAGTGGGGGTAGAATGAAAATGGGGACGTGCGTGACCGCGGATCAGCCCGGAGCGCCTTTTAATTTAGACAAATCGTTCCGATTAGCATAACGGGATAAATTATACTCGAGGACCCGGAGTATCCCAATGGGGTGAAGAGACTGTGAATCGGTGTATATGTGTATGTCTGTGTGTGTGTTGGTAAATCTAACAGCAGACCGGTGGAAAGCCCAGAGGCAAACCACGTCCGACGACGTGGGATGATCCATCGGTACGTCTGAAAGTGCGGACAGGAACGTTTGTTCAACCCCTATTGCCTGTTTTCCACCCTTACTATAAAAAGAGAACGATGAAAGGAGAGAACGAAGATACGAATGACGACAACGAAAACTGAACTGCTGTTGCTGCTGCTGTTGGTGGATGTGTTGAGTTTAATACAGTGATAGGAACTACAAACGGTCTTTTGTTTTTGTCAAAATTACGAGCCATGATTTGACTACGTTTCACGTGGTTCTAACACTAACTACTACCCTCACCCCCTCACACCACCTCTCTTTCTCACATTATTCGATAAAATTCTTATCTTTCGTTTGAAGATTTGTGATATATTTAGAATTTAATGATCAAAAAGTGTTCTTTAATTATTTGAATAAAAATGTTATTTATAATATATTTATGTTATATTATTTATAATATATATAACCAATAGGATTGTTTGTAATGACAATCTGAGAAATAATATTTCGTTATAATTATTTATATTTTATAATTAGATATTTAAAAAAAAAATGCAATATTCGGTGAGTATTGTTTATTAGAAAAAATCTAACTAATATGCTTCTCCTATTTATATAATTCTATAATTATAAAAAAATTATTATTACTATTACAAATAATTATAATTAACAAATAAACAATCGTAGAAGATTGTTTGGTATTTTTAAATATTGAAATAATTCTATAATGAGAGATATTTAAAAAATTAGACAAACTTCAACGAAAATATCCAAACAGGTGTGTTTAACAAACACAATATTATTTCAGTATTACCAATCTATCCTTTTAACCACCTATATTAGAAGAGAATTCGGTGGGGATGTTTGATTTTTATTCCACAATTATTTTTGTTTAATTTCTAATTTATTCATTCGTCGTTTGCAGTTAGCCGAATATTTAGCTGAATATAGAAATGTATTTAAAAATCATATAAAAATGTGGATATAAAAAGTAGCAACGAAAGATCGGGATCGAAGAAAATAAGAGTCCGTTGATCTCTCGTGAATCTTCCGTAAGAAAATGTGAGTGAGTGAGTGAGTGAGTGAGAAAGAGAGAGAAAAAGAGTTTAACATCGATCCTTGATCGTCGGCGAGGTGGGCCCACCTTTTATTATCTCTCAAGGGGTCCCCTTAAGGCTATGGGTAGAAAACGACCGTCGGGGTTATTAAGAACGTCCCGTATAAAACGTGCCGAACTGCCATCATTTTCTTAGTATTGGTTAACTCTTACCAACCATACACATACACACATACACATACACATACACATACACATTTATACATACACATATGTTTAAATGTAGGTAGAATTCTCGTGGAAACAGGGACACACCATAACACATTACACACCACATAACCCATCACCATCACAAGCAACCACCAATAGGGCCCCCATAGATTCCTTCTTCTTCTTCTTCTTCTTCTCGCGAGTAAACTGAACAACGTGGGCCCTTGCCGTTTTACGACCTTTTGACGGACCACATCTCACGCCAAAGAACGACACAAGTCCACAGTACCACCACTACCACCCTTCACCTCCCCACTGTGCTTAGCAACAAAGTTGCAAATTTGCATGCAACGACGGCGACCGTGATGCTCGTTGGTCGTTGGTATTATAACGGGTGATACTTATTTCGTTTCAACCGAATTTCAATGTCTATTACTAACTTGTCATTTTTTCTTATATTTAGTGCTTCCATTTGAGATCTGATATTTCTTAAATAAAAAATAAAATAAAAGAAAAATAAAATAAAATGGAAGTAAAATTTTAAGTATATTTATTTTGTATTTATTTTGTGATTTGTTTTTTGGGTTGCAATTGTCGAATAATTTGACAACAAAGTGTTGACAATTGATTTGAATTTTTTATTTTTTTTTTTTCTAATAAAATTCAACAAGTTTGTCAGACCGTTGTCGTTTCTACCAATTCAAATTTAACTTCATTTTTTAGGTAATATAAAGAAGAACAATTATTACAAAAATTTTCATTAAGTATTCGACATTTAACAAAAAAAAAAAAAAGAATTCGTACCCTTGGTTCAATATTAAAACTATCGCAAATAGGTTTTATTGAAATAGTTGAATGATTGAACATTCTCATACTCGTCAAAGATCAGAATTTCTTTTTTTTTTTTTAGATTTTTGAATTCAAAATTGAGTACAGTTAGTTAAAATTTACTGTATAACGAAAAATAGTGAACAAAAAAAAATGTCAATGAATGACATTAATCGAGTACGATCAATTATGTCTCTTTTTGAATTACTAAGCTCACAATTGACCACGCCTACTACAAAAGAACCGACAAGAGAGAGAAAAGAACATCATAGTCGTTTGATCCTACTCTCTCTCTCTCTCTCTCTCTCTCTCTCTCTCTCTCTGTATGTGTGTGTGTATGTGGATAACCGTGTTTTGTAAGATGAGACACACAAGACTTTGTAACATTAAATTTGTTTCTTGTTTGGAAGGATAATGAGCCGACATCAGAGCAACCTCTTTCTTCTTCTTCTTTATATCTTAAAAGAACCTTTTTACACTCACCAATGATTCATAATATATATTTTGCTTATGAACATTTGATTTATAAAACTCCTGAGGGTTGTGCGCGCGCGAGCGTATTTCGAGCGAGTTGGTAAGTATCAACAAATCACGATTTTACGTTCCGAAGAAACGATTCGTTGTACTTTGCGAAAGGGTTCAAAAGAAAAAGCAAAATAAAAAATAAAAAGAGTGACAAGAAATAAAGAAATGAAGTACAGTGTGGTATTTAGAAGAGACACACACGCACACAAACATTTATACGCACACATATATATGCATGATGATGCATACTACAGAGTGTTAAAAAAAGGAAGGGTGTCGGAGTAAGGTAAAAAACTCGAGTTCGGTTTACGATCTTAACCAAATAAAAAGAGAAATATGTAAATTTATACTAACACATACTCACACATATATATATACACACATACTTTCTTACGTGGTAAATTTCATGATGAGTACTTTTACACGATACAAGGTAAAAGCGACAACGATGATCATAGCAAGAATCGCAAAAGATCGAAGGAAGACCTCCGTGGGTCAAATACGACCCCAGAATCTTAGTCAACCAATAACCACGAAGCCAAGTACTATCTAACCGAACAACAACCTCCTTCTTCTCCTCCTTCTCCTCCTCTTTTTTCTTTTTCTTCGATCGATCGTTAAATCTCTGGCTTAATCGCCGTGTCAAACCAGTGCTGTAAACTTATACTGCCGACTTCTACTACTTTCCATGGTGTTGCTCCTGCGAAACAAGCAATCCAACCCAACCACGAATACAAAACTTTGTTTTCTATACTTGAAAGATGATGGATGATTGCTTAAAAAAATTTTTTTTTTACAAAATCTTTTCATTTTTATATTTTATTATGTGTCACATAACGTTCTAATTTTTTTCTGTTTGATTTGAATTATAATTTTAGGATTTATTGTTTTTATTTTATTTTTTAATTGTTATTAGGTCAAGTTACGATAATATATAAATACAAAATAAAAAAATAATAAATTAAATATACGAAAAAATATGGTATAAAATACAAAAAAAGGTTTTTTTTATAAAATCCTAAAGTTAAATAATTATATAAATATATAATATTAAAATAATTAATTAAATATACGAAAAAATATGGTATAAAATCTAGAAGAATGGTTTTCTTTCTATATAATCCCAAAGTAAAATACATTTATTTCCACGCGTATTTAATTTTACTCGATTTTATTTTTTTCTTTTTTTTTCTTTTTTTCTAGAATCCCATAAATTTTATCGATCATCTCAACTTCACGATCGATAGACCGAAACGAGATGACTCTTTGATATCCAAATATTCAAATTCAAAACGGTACGAATCAACTTTGTGCCAAGCGTATCGATACTCTCCCCCTTTTCCCTACTACCCCATATCGTGTCCATAAAAATCACCCAACTTTTTTGTTTTTTTTATACCAACCAACCAACCTAAAAACTATCATTCTTTGAGATAAATTTTCCTATACTTTTTTTTGTAATAAAATTTCGATGATACAATTAAAATATATGAATGATGATCGATGAAATAATTTATCCGAAAAATACGAAAAAACTTTTTCCCCAAGGTAGGTAATCATCCTCACAGATCAATTCTTATAATTATAAAAAAAAATAATAACAATTAAAAAAAAAATAGAAAGAAACAGATCAAAGGGATGTTTGAAATTTGATTGCAGTTTAAACGAAAAGACGAATAAATGGCAAATCATTTTCTTTTTGTTGATAACTACCATAATACCACCATAAATACCATAATACATCAACGCCATTTTAAAATCAAATTTGTTTAAGTTTGTATTGAATATTTTAAAAAAAGGAAATACAAAGAGAGGGATAGAAGAGAAGAGTGGTGGTAGGGAAAATATTATACCTGTGTAGTGGTGCAGGAATATCATAAGAAAAATTTTTTTTAACAGGAGTTTAATAGCAAGGAACGTTCGTAAATTTGAAACGTCTCGGCTCCACCTATCGTCGCTTTACGAGTTGTTGCTTCCTTCCTTCCTTCTTGCCTTCTTTCCTTCTTTCTTTCAAAAATTTCAAATTATCCCGACTTTTAATTCCTTTCGAAGTTACGCATGCTCTTGTCGGCGAAAAAGAGGGACGACACTTAACGTGTTGTAATATACTTGACAAAATATTAAAAAAAAAATAAAATATATATATAATAATAACATATTATTATTATAATAATTAATATGTTATATTAATTATAATACATTAATGTATTATATTATATCAATTATATATAAATTATAATATGTATTATATATATATATTAATAATTAAAAAATTATATGTATTATTATATATTAATATATCTACAAATTTATATAAATTTATTAAATATTAATATAAATATAATATAATATAAAAATGTAACTCTAGCACTAATATGTAACTGTGATTCAATTTTTTGTTCTCTCTTTCTCTCTCTAATAATCACATGTATAATACTATCGTAAATGTAAACCAATGTAAAAAAAATATATTGAATTAAAAAAAAAAAAGAAAACACCTTCTCGAGTTTAAGAATATGTCAAATAAACCGAACCTGGTTTATTCTTAGAGTACATCAAGAAAAAGATTTACAAGTCGGCACAGCCAGGAAGAAAAATTTCCATGAAACTTTCACCCGTTCTTGTTAGAAGAATGTATAGATAGATAGTAAGAGATTGGTAGTTAGGTAGTTAGGTAAGGTAGATAGATAGGTAGGTAGATAGGTAATACGTGTAACACTTTTATTTTGTATCTAAAAGCGTTAACGATACACCCTATACTAATACACCGTATAAAAGAGATTCCATGGTACGGTTATTATGGCAGCTTTGGAATATGCGACTTGGTTAGGTTATTTACGATCGTGAATTTTATAGGGAATCGTATAAAGTGAGAGAGAAGAAAACTGGAGCCTTTTAAACATTCTTTTTTCCTTTTTTTTTTTTTGTTCTTTTTCTTTTTTTCATTTCTTTTCTTTGCATTAAAGTCTCTACCGAGTAAAAACCAAGCATGCATTTGTATCTTTCTTACTCTTATTTCTTTATCTTACACTTCGATACAATTTTCATATAAATATTATCCTCTTTCGTCGAGTTAAGTTATAAGTTTGAAGATAATCGTTAAAGAAGTCAACTTTAATCAGTTGGTTTAAGTTGAAAAATTGACAAAGATACGAGATTCCTCTCGTCCTATCACACGAGAAAGAAGACTTTAACGATTCCTTCGTACTTCTCGTTCTCCGTAATCTCACGAACGCGTTTCAAACGTACACTAAAGAAAAAGAAAGAAAGAAAGAGAAAAAGAGAGAGAGAGAGAGAGAGAGAGAGAGATGTAACCATAAAATTCAACCTACTCTCGATCGAGTCGAAGTATTCTTGAAAAGAGAGAAAGAGAAAATCGTTATCGTTACCCACCGATACATCGACACCTGTCGATCTTCCAAAGTTTTACGAGTTCGACAAAAGAACAACAAAAAAAAAAAGAAAATAAGAAAAAGCTTCTATAAAGGAAGAATTTTTATGGGCTTTTGCAACGATGTTAAAGGAATTTTTTATTTTATTTTATTTTTTTTTCAGATCTAGGAATACTGGTTAGACGAGTGAATCCGATCTAACGATGATGTGATCGTGTGCAAAGATGAAACGATAAATATATATATATATAGGGTAAGCATTGAAAAACGTTTTTCAATATTTTAATATTTTATATTATATTTTATATTATTTATAATATTATAAATATTATATATACATTAATAAATATTAATTTTATATATAATATTATAAATATGTATTCTATTATATATTTCAATAATAAATTAATTTATATTTATATTTTTTTTATTTAATTATATATATAATTTAATATATAATTTATTTTTTTTTAAATATATTTAATATACATTTAATATATAATTTAACTATATTATATTTATATTTATATAAATATATATTTAATATTTTAAATATTTATTATATTATATATTATAAATATTTATAATATATAATGCTAAATAAATGTAAGTGTAATATAATATAAGTTAATATAACATGATATAATATAAAGTTAAAAAAAAAAAATGCAATGGAATCCGACAAACTAATACACGCGTAAATAAAAAAACAAAACTGCACTAACTTAAAAAAAAATCCAAAAGACTATAAAGAAAAAAAATAAATGCGATAACATTTGAATATTTAAGGGTGTGAAAAAGAAAAGTTAGAAATATATCTGACTAGCTTGAAGTGAAATGAAAAGAAAAAAAAAGAGAAGGAAAGAAAGACAGACAGACAGAAAAAGAAAAAAAAAAGAGAAAGAAAGAAAGAGAGAAGTTAGGAGGATGGAAAAGCTTTATAAATATTGCCAGGGAATGGTGAGAAAAGGGGAGGAAAGTGGGAGGAATGAGGTGGATTGTCGGTGATATTCGTCACCCAAACCTGAGAAAAGAGATGAGAGAGAGAGAGAGAGAGAGAGAGAGAGAGAGAAGACCCGACACTCACCGACCCCTTGGATATTCAAATGTCAAGCGGGATCAGCTAGCTGACACATTTTAGCGCCTCAAAATATTATTTGCACACCCTCTCCCTCACTCTCTCTTTTTCAACCCCCCGTTTTTCGTGTCGTCCGTCCCATTGGCGTTTATAGAGGAAAAAAGAAAGATGGTAAAGAAAGAAAGAAATAAATAAAGAGAGAAAGATTGAAGGGTGGGAGATAGCAGAGTGGGAGTAAATTTGAAGAGGGTGAGAAAAATGTAGAAAGAGTAAGAGAGAAAAAGAGAGAGATATAGGAAAGGTTCTATACTTTCTATCTTTCTTTCATTTTTTTTTCTTGTATTTCTTTTTTTCTTTTTTTTTCTTTTTTTTTTTTATCCTTTTGGAGTCGTTCCTTCCGCACTACTGCAATCTATCGTCCAATCCCGTTTATGCAGATCTCTTTATTCGAGCTCGGCTTAACGATTCAATAACCGATAGGATCGGGGCTTCGATCTTGCCAACCATCTTTCTTTCTTTCTCTTTCTATCTTTCCATGTTTCTCTCTTTCTGTTTCTTACTGAAATATGCCGAGGATCTGTACTTTGCATCGAAAGTGTCTCTGTCACGTTTATTGTCGTCCCAGGCTTTGACTATCTTTATTTATTTTCTTTCTTTCTTTCTAAGTTTCTTCTTCTTCTTCTTATTCTACCTCTTTCGTATTTTTTATCTTTTTCAACCTGACAATCTTGAAACGAGTTTCTTTCCTTGTATATATGTATATATGTATATGTGTATATATTTATTTGTAAAAGAAGCATTCGTAGTATTAAGTGTAAATATATAAAATTAGGTATTTTTATAAATATTAAAGAATGAATACGTTTGTCAGATTATAAATATAAATTTAATTATAATTATAAATATTAATTATAAATATTTTATTATATACAGTTTGATTCACCAGCTCTTGCAACCGAAATAGCTACGAAAGTATGATAGTAGTAGAAAAGTGGATAAACAAAAAGTTGTAGAAAAAATTCATGACATTAGTATTTTTTTGCTAGGTTGAATCATTTTTGAGATTTATTGGTCAACATTTTTTGTAATTGGTCAACTTGTTTTTCAAAATATAAATAAAAAGACCACGAATAGAGGGGTTGAGCTCAGAGACAGCAACACTGACAGGATTTGGTATTTGCGGCAATGAACTTTCAAGTTCTTAATGCCAATTAATAATAATAACAAATACAAATTATTAATATATATATATATATATTGATCTTCGTGTGGTTTTTTGAAGTAGTAATAGTAAGTGAAAATAAGTGGAAAAAACCGTAAGAAAATGTTTCCAAGGTAAAAGCGTGTAAAAAGACGTGGTTACGTTTTGGCGACTCGTTGCTGCGTGAAACGAAACGGAAGTCAAATTTGCTCGAGGGTTTTCACGTAAAAAGATAGAAAGAGAAGAAGAAGAAGAAGAAGATCTCGTTTTACTTATCCTCCTCACACCACAAGGAAAGCTTAAAAATACGCAATCTCGCGATCATGTCAGGCTGAAGAATTGAAATCCGCGGTTACTTTCCTTCACCAGTGAGAGCTTTTGCTTCTTCCAACCTTATCCTCCCTCTTTCCACTATCTATCCCCTTTGATATCGTTTACCCATAATCATTTCATTTTCCCGAACCTCTTTTTCGGTGTCCTTCATGTCAATATATATATGTAACACCAAGAAGGAGAGGAAGTCTTTTAACGGTTTAAAGCATCTTCTGCTTCGATTCGTTTGTGAAATTTTCCAAACTTTCATCTTCTACGTTGCAATCTTATTCCTTTTTTTATTTTTTTTTTTTTATTATCGATAATTTTAAATCAAATATTTCTATTTTTTCTGTTCTCTCTTTTTTTTTAAATATTTAATAACTAGAAAGTATAATTGTATATTATATTTTTTGTAACATTTGATAACAAAAAAATAATATATAAATGTATATTATATTTTTTGTAAGATTTAATAACAAAAAAGTATATTTGTAATATTAGATTTTCTTTCTTTTTTTTTTTTGAAAAATAATATTATGTATTTTATTTTCTTTATTTTGTTTTTCATTTTCATTTTAAAAACTTTCAGATACCAGTTAGAATTTTTATATCACATCCCTGAGGTATCGTAAGCTCGAAGAAACAAGAAATATTATTGCGAATTGTGCGAGCATAAAAAAAAGGGTAATAAGAGTTTCTTCTTTTATATTCGCATTTCGAGTAGATCTCGAAACACTTTCTCTCTATTGGTTTTCAATCTTTGATAAAAATTTATGCTTCTTGTTTTTTGTTTTTTTTTTTTTTCAATAAGACATTTCATGTGAATTTTTTAATATTGAAACGTAACATTTGAAATTTGATTAAATTTGTATTTTATATTTGTTTAAATATGTTGAAATGAATTTTTCTATAATATTTTGTACAAATAAATAAATGGTTGATATTTGCTGATAGTATAAAGAAATGAGATTTAAGGAATCTAGCAGTCAAGTGGATAAGGGTAGATAAGGGTAGTTTTTAACAGTAGTTCAGGCTGAATTTCCTTCTGCTGATAGTATAAAGAAATAAATGGTTGATATAAAACGAATATTCATAAAAAAAATATATATATATATATATATATATAACGTCATTAATCCTTATAAATAAATGTTCAATATTTTTAATATGATTGAGGTTGCATCAGGTTAATGTTAATTATTAAAATAACGAAACTTTTAATATATTGATTTAAAAAAAAAAATAGGAAAAATATTAACCAAATAAAAACAGCAAACTTCAATAAATAAATAGATAATAAATATATATATAGTAATCAAATTTTTATAATAACTCAAACTGGTTTAGTCCGTAAATCTAGTGTTAATAAAACGATAGGTAAACAAAACTGAAAAAGAATATAAAAAAACGATTAATAATAAATCATTTTACAAAAAAAAAAGCAAATTTCATAATAGATAGATAGATAGAAAAAAAGGAGAGAAATAAAAATCTTGATTTTTTAATTATTTCATAAATACGTATACGTCAAAGGTTTCGCAGTCAAAAAATTAGACTGTGTTAAAAAAAAAAATACATTCTCGAACAACAACAACAACAACAATAACAACAAATGAAATTCCATGCTCCGCAAATTGACTTCCCAACCGAAACGATGAAAAAATTCCCCAATTTCTACCCCCTTTCCTCGTACCCCTTTGACAAAAGGTACCCAATAACTGACTCTTTTTCGAACCTTTCTTTTTTAATTTTTTTTTTTATTCCTATCGAATGCAACGAATATTTTTTCCCCCTTTTCGACCCGAAGTAAAAAACCAATGGTTTCCAATAAATAAATATAATAACAATAATAATAATGACTATAATAAAAATGAATAAAATAAAAATGAATAAAAAAAAAAAATTTAAAAAAAATAAGATAAAAATGAAAGATAATAAAATCTGACAAAATGAGAATTAATTATAATAATAATAATAATGAGAATAATAAAAATGAATAAAAAAAAGCGAAAAAATGAAACAAAATAAAATAAAAATAAAATAAAATCCGACGAAATGAGGATAAATAATAATAATACTAATAATGAAGATAATAAAATTGAATAAGATAAATAAAATAAAAAACAACGTAAAATAAAATAAAATAAAATCTGACGAAATGAGGATAATCGATAATCCGTATCGAAGGTATCGCGTAACGCATTAACGATTCATCTCCCGACACCGTTCAGAAGATCGATATTTCAATCATGAGAGCGCGACATGTTTGCGATTGATCGTTACATGGTGTTTAGTGGCCCGCTGCCACGCGATGCCCAACGACGATAGGATACAACACTCCCCCCTTTAACCCCTTCCAACCCCCTACCGTAGTCGTTCGACGATTACCAAAATTCAGGGATAATTTTACGCTCGTCCTAGATTCGAAAACGTTCCTGCAACAAGCACCCAAACCAAACCAAATTCAAACTCAAACTCAAACCAAAATCTCGCGCTAGCAAATGTGCACACGACCAATGAGAACGAGTGTATGTGTATATATGTGTGTATATGTGTGAGAGAGTGATACAACGTTGTAGGATATTTCAGAGTTTACCAGTAACGAAGGGGTGTTAGGGGGGTGTTAGGGGGAGAATGGGGATGGGGTGAGGCCAGGGCCAGGCTGAAGGTTCCGCGGGTTCATGGGGGAACAGGGGAAGGGGATGAGTTCACGGGGGGGCGGGTGGGAAAGGTGGGTAACGAACTACGTCGAATAGGATGCGACCGTAGAGTACGAATCCAGTTACAGTATTTCAGTGCATTAATATTTTCGAGCGACCGAATCGTATAATGTCACTGCGGCCGGACCGCATCCGGATTACGAATTAATTACCGCGCGATGAAATCAAAACATCCGACCTCCGTTTATAATTAACGTTATTCTATCCGTGCAAAAGGGCGGTTTACCACAGGTAAATCGTCAGCCGTCGATCGAGACTACTACCCCCTCACCCCCACCCCCTTCGCCAGCTCTTTCTATTTACCATTTTCTATTTCTATTTCTAATAATATTTATGTATGGAAAGAGAGAAAAGAAATATTGTATATTAGTTTCATTTTATTTAGGTTTACTTTGATTTAGGTTAATTTTGATGAAATGGAGTGAAAGTATAATCTTTTAAATAAAATAAATGGGTTTAATTGTGCTAATTATTTTAATATGTTTCTATTTTTTTTTTTTTTTTAGAACTACTATTTACCATTTTCTATTTCTATTTTTATTAATATTTATGTATAGAGGTGGAAGAGATATTGTATATCAATTTAACCATTTTATCTAGGTTTAGTTTGATTTACGTTAACATCGATAAAAGGGTTTAAAGTATAAACTTTTAAATAAAATAAATGGATTTAATTGTACTAACAATTTTATTATAATATTGTTTTTATTATTTTTTTTTTTTAAGCGCTACTATTTACCATTTTCTGTTTTTTTTTCCTAGGTTTAGTTTAATTTACGTTACCTTCGATGAAAGGGTTTATCAATTATTAACTGTACTAACAATTTTAATATAATTTTTGGTTATTATTTTTATTATTTCTTAGAACTAGAAATATTTAATTTAAATTAAAATAATTAAATTACAATAATTAAAGTTAATATTATATTAATTATTTAATTATTTTAAAGTAATTAAAGATAATTTGATACTTTGTATATTTTAGTTTTTGTTTTATTTGTAAGCACACATCATCTTTTTCTAAATTTAATTAATTTCATTTAAGAAAATGGCAATTAAATCGATCGTTCAATCAACATTGTAATTTTTAATCGAATTAATATTAAATTTGCAATTAAATTTTTATATTCTGAGCCATGTTTCAATTACTATTGTTATTATATAAATAAGAAAATAATATATATTATATATATACTTTTTATTTTCTAATATTTTATTTTTATGGTTCATAATCATCGTCTTTCAACGTAACGTTTTAGTATATCACGCAAATTCGATTTACCATTCTCGCGATAGGAATGGGGGTGAAAGGGTAGGGGCAGAAAAAGGGAAAAAGGAGAAGAAGGAAGAAAGGATAGGGAAGAAAAGACAATTAGGAGAATAGCACTTTCCAAGGGCGATCAATTGGATAACAAGGTTAGGTTAACCTGTTTTTGCGGCGTGTTTTCTCATTCCTTGGTCCGTTGTTATACGAGTAATTGAGTGATATAGGCTTATCGGTTCTCGAACTTTAAGGATAAATACCGAAAACAATCGAATTCGTCCTTCTCCAGGATTTCCTTTTTTCCCCCTTTTTCACATTTTTCCCTTAAGTGATTAAATGATTATATCACAAATTAATGCATCCATTTTTTTTTTATATTATATTTTTTTTACGAACAAATTAACTGAACAGACGTATATTTTTGTCGGATCCCAACAAAGAAACTCAAATAATAATTCAAGGTAAACATTCGAAATGAAATATTACTCCTTTTTATATATTTTTTTCTTTTTCCCGTACTCTTCCATTTGTTCTTTTTTTTTATTTATTTTTGATAATCGTCATATCGAAGTATCAATGAAAACGTTTTATACATATGTATATATAAATATAATTTATAAATACGCAAAAATGTTTCTCCAACCCCCCTTTCCCCCTCCCATTATTTTACCGATTTTAATTAATGAACGTTGAAATGTTTCGTTGAAATTCAAGTCACTCGAAAATTAAATATTCCCATATACATATACAAAATATAAACTTTTATTATCATTTTATTAATATTATTTATTTATTATTATGATTATTATTATTATTATTATTATTATTATTATTATTATTATTATTATTAATATAGATTTAAAAAAAAAGTATTGTCAAAAGTATGATATAATGTACGTACAGGGTTAATTCGAGATTTGATTTACATCAACTCAACCTCCCCCTTTCCCTCCCCCCACCCCCATAATCGAGGAAAGATTAGACAGAGGCCAGCTGTTTGGGTATCATACTGACGACTACCATACCCGTTTGTAGATGGAAGAGGGAGGGCTTGTCGAAAGGCAACGCAAACTGGACCGATGGTCACTAATCACCCTGAAAGCTAAGCTTAACTCTGACCGAAACCTTCCATGGTTCTCTTCCCTTTCCTTCCCTTTTTCGAGGATCGTGCTTTTTGCCAACGTCATTCATAAAGACCGCTAAACGTTTCGTGAACGATAAGTCAATGTCTTTTTACGAAAATCCTACAAACAGTTTTGCACCCAAATCTTGTGCCACCAAATCCAAGAATTCAGATATACAAATATATATAAACATATATAAAATTATTAAAACATTAATATAGATATATATATATAATAGTTAATGAAATATAAAGTTAATACATATATATATAAATTTTGTTAAATATAAATTTTGTTAATATAAATTTTTTTATTATTTTCATTATTAATATAATATAAATAAAATAAAATAAAATAAAAATAAATTAATTTAAATTAAATAATAATTATTTTATATTTTATATATATAATAAATTAATGAATTTAATTATTAATAACATCGCTTATAAATAAAAATATGAAATTATATTCGCGTGCACGTAATAGAAACATCCTAAAATTTGGAAAACGTGTTAATATACAAAGAGAGTGGGGGGTGTGATAGGAAGAGAAAAAAAAATCCAGGAGACTATGGAGAGGATGAAAAATAAAAAAAAAGGG
This sequence comes from Polistes dominula, assembly GCF_001465965.1. The sequence continues at coordinate 254,746 of NW_015148993.1, read as the reverse complement.
AAGGGAAATATAGACCTACGCGAATAATATTCGTTAAATTTCAATTATCGGGAAATAGTAATTTTCGGTGCGTTACGTGAGCGGTGAACGCAACAACAATGGGATATCATGCGCGTGTACGAGAAAAAAAGAGAGAGAAAGAGAAGACTAAAAAAAAAAAAGGAAGAAAAATTTACAGGGTTGAAGTATAGAGAGGTATGGGAGTGAAGAGGGTGGGGGTGTAGAGATTGGAGAAAAAGATAATAATAATTAATTTTATTTATACGCGTATATCGTCGTTTCTCTATATAACAAGGGGGTATTTAATATTTATATTTGAACGTACTCCTCCTAACCCTCTCCAACCCAACCCCTCACCTACTACCCCTACCCCTTCCCATCAGCATCACCAGAAACGCGTTTGTATCAGACAAAACGTAAAGCAGCAGCGCGATGATCGACACGACGGGGCACGTGATAGCTTTATAAATTCATTCCTCTATACGTGCGTCAACGTATGAGTGTATGAATGTATGAGTGATTGAGTAAATGCATGCGTACGTACGTACATACATACATGCGTGCATATTTCTTTATATATATGTGTTTGAATGTGCATGAATGTGTGTATATGCGTTTGGATGCAACCCCCGACACCCACCTCCACCCCATGCCTACCTTCAACCCCTTCCTATACCCGTCGGTAAATAAATACGCACGCGAGTACGACAGAGACAGAAAGATTATGCGTGTGTCTATGTCTATAAGTATAAATATGTGTACGTTGAGTATGTGCATGTGTGAGTATGTGAGTGTGTGAGAGAGATAGGCCGCGTATTATTCACCGGGATCGAAGTGGAGAGTATTATGGAATTTATTTAATCCACCCGACGCACTGGCTTTGTCGCATACGAATGCTTGAAATTGCAATCGATCATCATATTCGCTCGGCCTTGTAAACGAAAGCGTTCGTTTTCGGGTAGGTGGAGAGGGGATGTATAGAGATATGCGTGTATATTCTCCTACGGGATCCCATACCTTTCTCTCTTTCTCTTTCTCTTTCTTTCTCTCTCTCGTGGGTCCGAGCTCAGTCATGATTTTTTGTTCTTTTTTGTTTGTTTTTAGTTTTGTGTTTTCTCTTTTTTTAATTTTTTTTTTGTTTTATTTTGTCAAAATAAAAAAAAAACAAGAAAAGAGGGATAGGAGTGGGGAGGGGACGGGAAATAGGAAAAATAGAATAAAACAAATACCATCCTAGAAATGATCCACGTTCGTGCCTCGAATATCCCATTGAATGACAAAAACAAAAACAAAAAAAGCAAAGCAAGCTGGCTAGGCCAGCTAGCAGAGTAAACTCATAACTCGTATTCATATTTCTAAGCTTTGAATTTTATCTATTCTTTTTTTTTTTATTTTTTTTTTTACATATATAATATATATGTATGTATGTGTATGTTAAAACGTGTAAGCGTCGTGTATATATATGTTTTTTGTTCCTTTCGTTCGTATTCGTACGAATCAAATATAAATCTTGTTTGCAGTTTTATTTTTTTTTTATTTTTTTTTATTTTTTGTTTATTTATGTTTTTAAAGAAACACCACGTGTACTTACGAATGCGTGTATATACATATAATACGTTGATTGTGTTTGTATTTTTTTCTTTTTTGTATTATTTTGGTGACTCGTGCAATTGTTTAAATACATAAATATTATTTTAAATGTAGTATGATAGATTGAAAGAGAGAAAGAGAGACAGAGAGAGTGGGGGGGACAATTTAAGAATGGAAATTCGAATGGAGCACACACACATACATATGAGCTAATTTAATACGATTTAGCATACTTAATTGAATTTAAAATCTTATTAGTATAGTTTAATATATATATTGTACTACATTGTCATTCCTCGAATTTGAGTTAGACATATATATGTATATATATATATATACATTCACATACATGTATATATACATGTATACAGGATGTTAAAGGCGAATTTATTTCATACGTTCATAAAAGACCGTGATAATTTAGTACGGTATTTTACAATATGGAAATAATTAGCCGTACCGATATATCATGATATTCGAATATTCGCGTTATGAGAAAATCAAGAGAAAAATAGAGAGACAGATAAAGAGAATGAGAAAGAGAGAAACGTAATATAGAAACAGGAATGATCACCTTGCGTCAATCAACTTTTGTATTTTATTTTATCAAAATTAAAACAAATAAAAAATTGACTTATATAGAAAAAAGAAAAGTATAAAACCTATAATAAAAAAAAAAGAAAGATAGAAAAAAGAAAAAAAATTATTTAAAAAAAGATTAAAAATGTAGCCAAAAATCACAGTAGGAAATGAAACAACAAAACTTGTTTAACAAAAAAAAAAATACTTGGGTGATCATCTTGCATCAAACTACTGTTTTGGAAAACAGTCATGGAAAGAGTCTACAAAAAATAATTAATACAAAAAGAACAAGCAAACAAATAAAGACAGAGTATGAGGAAAGTTGGGAATGGGAAGTTATGTCATGGAAAGAATGTACAAAAAATAATTAATTAATAATAATTAATAACAAAAGAAAACAAACAAACAAATAGAGAGAGAGAGAGAAAATGGGCAACGGCTGGGGGAGAAGTAAAACGTGTTTGAAATTTGTTGAATATAAGAAGCACCAACCGAGTAGAAGATCTTCTGATCGACGACACGTGTCCAAGAAACTTGCAACGTAATAAAGAGTACCTTCTCTACAAGGGACAAGTAAAAGGGGATGAACTTTAGCGTTTGACGAGGTCGTTCCTTCCTTCCTTCGTTCCTTCGTTCCTTCCTTCGTTCGATGGTTCGTTCATTCGTGCAGCTCTTCGAACAATCAGGAAAGTCAACGAACACACCTTTACACGAAAGCCCTTCGAAGGAGAGTGATTTAAGTCACGGTATAACGGGAGTAACTTCCTAAACGGTCACAGATGCGACAAATCGGCCCAACTTCCATGATTCTGATCTTACCAACACACCCCCATACACTCTCTACATATCCCTCACCCTTCACCTAATCATTTCACTTACTACAAGTCTGTCATTCACTCTTTTTTTGTATCCATCTATGTGTCTTTCCTTATTTGTTTCATATTCTCATCATTAATGAATCTTTAACAATTTTTTTTGTATGGTTAAATATTTTTCTTCATCTTTTTTTATTTGATTAATTTTTATTATTTATTATTATTGAACGGATAAGATTTGTAACTGCCAAATTATTGATCATTAAATTGTCGGATTACAAAATTCTTATTTTGTTGTTCTTGTAGTTGTTATATGTTGTAGTTGCCACTTCTTCCCTCACTCTTCTGCTTTCTTTTATTTCACATTGATTCGTTAAATTATAAAACCCTTATTTTGTTGATAATGTTATTCTTTGCACTTTCTTTTGATTCTTCTTCTCCCACTCTTCTGATTTCGTTCATTTCCCAATTATTTGTCGAATTATAAAACCCTTATTTTATTATTAATGTTGTTAAGAGTACTTCCCTCCACCCCCACTTTCCAACCTTCTTTCCTTTTCTTTCCTTTCCTTTCCTTTCCTTTCCTTTCCTTTCCTTTCCTTTCCTTTCCTTTCCTTTCCTTTCCTTTCCTTTCCTTTCCTTTCCTTTCATTTCGTTTCCCTTTTACAGTTCAACTCCTTCTCATGTTTGTTTAATAATAATTAGGATTTGATAAAAACAACACATAACTTGAATGTACACTGTTTTATGCACTGCTAATTATAACAGGTTTACATGCTATATATATGTATGTATATATGTATATGTATATTTAAATATATTGGTAATTATTTTAAACTAGTTTCAACTGACACACACATGTTAACTGAAATATTTCCCTAATTCGCAATACGCATTAGTAATTAATAAACGAACGCTTTAGAATACCTTAGTTTGGTCGTATTAAGTACGTAACTTTAACGTATTCCGTTAGAAATACGATTTAAACGTACGAAATGCCATAGCATTTATTTGATCAACGGCAAACGGAATGGCGGAGAGTCATTTAACGGGGAAGTGGTGGGGTATGATGGTTTTGATAGGATCGATGCGAATCATGTTCCCAATCTGCTATCCAAATTTTACGCGATAAACAATAACGATTATTAAATGAATTGTCATAATTTACAAAAAAAAAAGAAAAACTGATTGAATATTATCAAAAGGGTTGATAAATAACAGGGAAAAATTATTGTTAAATTGTATATTATTATAATATATTTGTACATTATAATAATAAATTATATAAAAATTATTATATATATATATATATATTTTTTTTTAAATTATAATTCGTTAAAAAAAAAAATAGTACAAATAAAAAATGTATTGATTGATATTTTAATTGAATAGAATAGTAAACATATTAATAATTTACAGAGAGGACACCGAAGTGGTTTCAATTACATGTGGGCTACATTATATTACTATCCATACTTATAAATTTGATGTCTGCGGCAAACCACCACAACCTCCCCCTCTTCCTACTCCTCATCGTGGCTACTACGATGTTTCACATTAAAAAGAAACAACAACAAAAAGAAAAGTACAAGAGAGATAAAGAAGAAAAATAAAAGCTAAACATGTAAACGAACATAAGCATAACAAAGTTGCTTACATTAAAGGGACAACCGATACTGGATTTTCAAGTTCCAAGAACGTGCCATAATTGCTACGGTGTGTTCTATTACTTCATATCAAGTAAGATAATCAACTCAGATCATCTTCAGTATCCGATAGATACTCCCAGATATGTATAAAAAAACATCAGAATTAATATAACAATTATTTAAAAGAATAAATCGAATGATTACTTTTATCTATTAAGTTTTACAGATTTTTAGGCGTATTAATAGAATTTTTAAAATATTTAATTTGACGATTAACAGATATATATGTAAAAGATATAAAATTATAAATGATATAATTTTTAAATTATAACTTACTTAACTTAAATTATAATTTTAAAATTATATCTTATATATAATTTTATATCTTAGGGATAAAATATTTAAAATAATATAAAATATTATAAATATTATTAATTTAAATATACTAGATTATTATACAAAATTTTAATATAATTTAACCCTTATCGGTTATCGGGTTAGATTTAATTACAAAATATAATTTTATATCTTAAAAATAAAATATTTGAAATAATATAAAATATTAAAAAAAATTATTAATTATAAGTTACGTTATATTAGTATAAAATTTTAATATATATTAACCCTTATCGGTTGTCAAATTTTTCTATTGATGATTATTGTTGCGTACAGGTGCCTTGATCAGTACGATGTTATTTATTTATCGAAAAAAAGGTTTTAGTGGATTGTGGAGGAATGTGAATCAATGTGAATCGAATAATTGTTGTTCCTTTATTGATTGTTGTTCCTTTATTGTTAATTGTATAGCACGCTGTTGCGTTGTTGCTTATGGGTCATCGCCCCGATGCTGAGCTGCCTGATGATTGCGTTGCTTGTGAATTGATGAGATGTGGCTAGGCTGCTTTGTTGGGTGCCGATGAGTTTTCCTTGGACTTGATGCGTTGAGTATATGTGAATCGAGAATCGTGGTTGAATGAATGCACTGCCGATTTTCCGAGGCCTTTTATAGGGAAAAGGTCGGTTGTATAATCCCCTCTTCAAATTGATTGGCCAATGATCGTCGGGTCACTCTCCATGGTCCGCCGACGAGCATAGGACTGTAGAGAGAAACTAAGCTGCGCTGGAGAGCAGCGATCCCATTCGTACGATAATTATCGTACGCGTAAGATAATTTTCTGCCGCGTACGATAATTTTGCGCCCCTGTGTCCATCAAACGAACTAAAGTCTCTGGGATCACTGCTGGAGAGCCTTGTCTTAAAGAAGGAGCGTTGTTTCTACTTATGCTATCGCATGCGTTCGAAAGGACCGGCGCCGGTATGTCCCGCTTCTCTGTGTCCTGTTCAGAAGTTTGATCGCTCGAGAACGTGCCATACAATACCCCACACACTCCATACCACACGTTGCGCAATACGCAACAATTATCACTAATTGTAAATTGTAACTAGGTTTCAGTTAAATATGCAACAAAATTATTTCAGTATTATAAAAATTTATTTATTAAAAATTATTTAATATATAAATGATTTACATATTAATACTTATAAAATATAAATAATTATTATATAAAATCATTACATTATATATTTATATGTGTAATATATAATATGTATGATGCGTATGATAAAATAATAATCTTAAATTATAAAATAATAAAACATTTTTATTGTTTTACCGATAAGGTTTAATATCATTTAATAAATTAATTTTTATATTTTTTATTAGATAATTATTGAAATAAATTTCTTCGTTTCAGTTTTGAATAAAAAATGATTGAAAAGTATGAAATGAAAATAAAAAAACAATGATTTACTAAACGTTTGAAACTAGACACTTCTCAAAGTAAGGAAGAAGAAAAAAAAGAAGAAAAAGGGATTTGCCCTCTTGTGTGAAATAGAAAGAGAGAGAGAGAGAGAGAGAGTTAGAGAGTGAGTGAGTGAGTGAGTGAGTGAGTGAGTGAGTGAGTGAGTGAGTGAGTGAGTGAGTGAGTGAGTGAGTGAGTGAGTGAGTAAGTGAGAAAGGGGTGAGAAACGTAGGACGTGGTAAAGGGGTGGAGAAGCACCATACGGACGAGCCATTTAAACTTCTCACCCTCCAAAACCGCACGGTTGTCCGCATTCTGACTTATACCGAGCATCGTTCACCCCGTCGTCGAGCCCTCAACCACCCCCTCAACCATTCCTCTTCTTCCTCAACCACCTCCTTCTCCTCTTCCTATCCTCCATTCGCTATTATACGCGTTTGACATCCGCCACTCCGACATTCTCCGACACATGGAACGAATCTTTTTCGTTTTTCGAGATCCCCCAGAAAAAAAAAATATAAAAAAAAGAAAGAAAGGAAATAAAATTAAGAAAATGAACAAATAGAATATTATTCAGTTTTTATACAAAAAAAAATTTGGTAATAAAAATAAGGGCTCGAATTAAGACACACCTATTTGAAAACTATCAAAATTGTGATGCTTTTGAAAAACAAAAAAGAATATATGTATATATTTATTAATATATATATATATTATTTATAATATATATTATTATTAAATATATATACATATATATAAAAAAATTTTTTTTATTTATTTTTTTTATTTATTTTACTATGTATATTTTACTATTTTACTATATATATCGTATTTATTTTACTAAATATCTATATATAGCAAAATAAATAAGAGCCATTAATAATAAATAAAATAAAATAAATAATAAAATAAATTTTATAATTATAATAAAATTTGTTTAAATCTTATATAAATATTTTATAAATTTCAAATTTATATTAATACAAAAAATATTAAAAATCAAATCTAACCTAGTTACAATGTTATTTAAATTCGAAAAAGATAAAACCAAAAAAGAAAAATCTTACATTTTAACAAACAAACGTATTATTTAAAAAACTATCCAAATATAAATGCATTCGAAAAAGTATAAAACGTACAAAAAATAAATAAACAAAAAACGCGACACATATTATCCATTTGAAACGTATAATAATACGAAAACCAACAAAAAAATATGATTACGAAAAAAAGATATTAAAATAAGGTATTAAAACGTACGAATAATGATGAACCATAAAAATAACAACAAAAATATAATATATATATATATATATATACCCACGTGATATTAAGCAAAAAGTGAGATAGAAAAATCCAAGAAGAAAAAAAGAAGAAAAAAATAAGGGGTAGGAAACACAGAGAAAAGATTGTTCATCCCCCACCTTTCAGTGCGAAAATCGTATACCATTGCGCACTTTTAGCTTTTCTCATACCCTCCCCCTTCCCCTTGCATTCCCAACCCACCCCTTTATTCTATATATATACGTATATATCTTTCTTTTTCTCTTTTTATCTTTTTTCACTCTTTGCATGCTCGTACGGTTGGTTCTTCCGCCACGGTTCATCCCCCAAGCTGTCAGACGACTGACAGGAACCACCCCCACCCCTCCATCAAGAGAGAAAAAGAGAAAGATATGGTTTTCTCTTCCGTTGGTATCGTCTTTTTCACCCTCTCGCGGTTTTCGTGCTCTCCAAATTTTCTCGCCTTTTCGGATATAATTTTATTCATTTTTCTTGCCAGTCGTCGTTCTTCATACGCTTCGGTTCTGTTTGCCTATGGAAATTCGAACGAAACCGTCACCGTAACCGTAACCATCGTCATAACCAACACCATCTATTCTACTACTTTTAAGAGTAAGCTGTAGAAACCCACCAACCATCAACCACCAACCACCAGCCACCAGCTACCCCTTTTTCTGTTTCAACATAATATTTCTCATTGACAAAAACCAACTTTACTATGTTTGAATGTTATTAGTAATTAACAAAGTAGACGTTGGTTAAAGTAATAAAATGGTGGATGGAGGTTTGGGTTGGGTTTCGAGATTTAGTTTGCGAACTAGGGGTAAAAGGTGTTTTATGAAAAAGGAGAATTCTGAAGGACTTCTTTTGCATCTTTGATTCGTTCTACCAACGATTCCTACTTCCTACCATCCCATCAGTATTCTATCTTTTCTAACGAGATAAATGATATTCCGTTGAAATTTTAATCAACCAACCACGATCTACCACCTCTCCTACCCTTTCAGATTTTAATATCAATTTTTTACAAGAGTTTTTTGCACGTTTGTTTAAAAAATTACAAGTCCTACCAATCCACCCAACCAATCCTCTTCTCTCATACCACATCATATCACAGGGAAAGAAAAAATTTATTAAAAAGTACAATATAGATTGAAACGAAAGAAGAAGTTGTTCAAATATGTGTATGTGTATGTATATAAACGAAACGAACCAACCAACGAACGAACGAACTGTAGCAAAAAAAAAAAAGAAAAAAGAATGGTGGGGGTAGAAATATAGAAAGAGACGAGTAGATAGAAAGTAGCTTCGAAATTACCGTGGACGATGAAAAAGCGAAAATTCGAATTTTCCATTGTGCCTGCAAAATGAGCAAGCAAGCAAGCAACCTAGCAAGCTTGCAAGCTTGCAAGTTAGCAAGCAAGCCATCCGTTTGCGTTCACGGCCGAACGATCACTCGTGGGTCAATCAGCGTTCGCACATATGTCAGAGAAACGTGGAATGAGCATACGAGTGAGTGACAGAAAGTGTGGACTGGACCAAACGGGGGGGCTGTAGTGGGGTAGGGTGGGGGTGTGGGTATGGGATGAAAGAGGAGACACGCAACGAGTGACTGAGTGAAAGAGAGAAAGAGAACACTCGGGTTCGCGTGGATGAGATTGAAAGAGTGAGAGAGATATATAGATAGATAGATGGATAGATATATATATAGAGAGAGAGAGAGAGAGAAATGTGGAGCTTTAAATCCGATAGCTCTGTGTGCCAGACCAACCGCCGGCTTTTATTAATTAATAACAAATGTATTCCGGTATGAGTTCAACGTCGAATAAAATGATATTCCTGTCGGATAATCCAACGTGTTCTCCCTCTGTCCATGGGAATGAAGCTTAGCGAACGCGACAACGCGTTCGTCATGTTTCTATCTCTCTCTTTCTCACATACATACACATATATACACACATATTCTTCTTTCTCTCTTTCTATTTGTCTCTTCTTCACTTTGTTTCTTTCTTTCTGTTTTTCTCTACTGTACTGTTATGTATATGTGTGATATGTGTATTTTTTTTTCACCCTTTGTCGGAGATTCCGTTTGAACGACGATGAACACTTGTCCGCCCGCAAGATCGTTGTCACGATGTCGTTTTATCGGTCTGATCGGTTCTGACATTTATTCGCTATTCCGAAACGACGACACACGCCGCTTGTTCAACCCTACGGGTATACGAATGAACACCTCTTCGGTTATTTCAATTATTTTTATTCCCCTTTTTTTTTTGGTAATATTGGTAGTACACTTTACTTTTTCTTTTTATGTTTCTTGGTGTTTGATCGATTTGTTTCATACAACAACAAAAAAGATTATTTTAGAATAGAAAGTATAATGATAGTAAAGGAATGTTTTTTTATCATGTTTATCAAAAAATTGGTAGTACACTTTCCTTTTTATATATATATATATATATATATATATATATATATATTTTTTTTTTGATGGTTTATGATCGATTTGTTTCACTACAAAGAAATGATTATTTTAGAAAGATTATTTTTATTATCGATAGAAAATATGATGGTGGTAGAGGAATGTTTTCTTGTAATGTTCATAAAAATAAAAAGAAAAAAAAAGAATGAACAAAGGTAACATTCGTAACGAGCAATTATTAAAATTGTCAAAATTGGAACGTTTGAATGTATCAAACGATTGTATTAAATGTTTAATTTATAATTGACAAATATTGAAATTTTCGAAAATGTGAGTAAAAAAATGTTAATAGATAAAATCGAATAATTGTAATATTCGACAGGGGAAAATGAAAAATTAGAAGTAGATTAAAAAAATGAAAAAAAATAAATGATGAAAAGGGAGATGATGGAAATGATAAGGGTTTGAAAAGCGTGGATAAAAGAAAAAGAGAAAAAGCAAACAAAACAAAATGTATAATAATCAACGCGTGCGAATATTCGAGGGCCTTCGAATAGGAAATGAAAAAAAAAAGTATTATAAAAAGAAGACAAAACAAAAATGTTAATAGATAGGAAATATCGAATATATTCGTAATAATAATATTTGACAGGGATAAAATAGAAAAAAAATCACCAGAAGATAAATAAAATGAAAAAAAAAAAAAATAGAAAAAAAGAACAGAATCCGGACCATCCAAAAAAATAAAATTAAATCGTACAAGTGTACAAGTATTTTGCTTGAAAAGAAAATTAAAGATTAAAAAAAAAGAAAAAGAAGAAATGAAATAATTAAAAATGGGAGAATACAAAATGTAAAAAAAAGCAGGGGTTGAAAAATAAAGAAGAAAAAAAAAGAAAAAGGACATAGGTCAACTGGCGTATCCGGGATGCGCAAAGCCGTATCGTATCGTCCCCGTACCGTACCGTATACCGTACCGTATCATACCGTATCGTATCGTATCGTATCGTATAGTATCGTATCGTATCGTATCGTATCGGTTCATAAGCGCTCTAGAACGGGACACAACGTTGTCAATTGAAATATCCGCTTGGCGTGGGGGCGCGTTTCGGTTCGGTCGATGTAATTCTAGCTCGCTCTGGATTATATTTCGACGAAAGCTTTTGCACGAAAGTATCACACACACCCACGCCCACACTCTCAAACAAACCCCCACAAATACACATAAACACATACACCGGTTTGTTGTGCGTGGATGCGAGTGTGCAAACGCGTTCACGTTCACGTTCACGTTTATGTCACCCAGTGGTGTCACACGAGCAAGCACCCACCACCATCACCACCACTACAACCATCATCATTGTAGAAGCAAATTTGAAATGTCGAAAACACGATACACGATAGTCGTCGTTATTGCGGATAATAGTGAGAACGTTGACGACACGTTACGACTCTAGTTGACACTTGTCTATGATGGAAATACGATTAGGCGAATTCGTCCTCATCTTCTTTAATTTGACATTTATCTTCTTTTAAATTAAATCCTATGCACTCTAGGACTCCACTATAGAGACAATGAAGACAATAAATAAAAAAAAATGAAACAAATTCAAAATTTAGTCTACAACATATCAACTATAACTTTTCTTTTAATTTGCATGTATCATTTACATGTAATATGTGAATACGATTGTTCTATTAAAATTGCTTCGAGTTACTGGTAATTTAAATAAAAATACAAAAAATTTCGAGTGCAAAGGGTTAATATTAATTAAGTATTAATTTTATTGGTATTTTATTTATTAAAATATTTTGATGGTTGTAATGTAAAACGATAAATGTAAAAACATATATTTTTAATTATTAGTGTATTTATTTTTTAGTAGATTTATTATATTAGTAATTTTTAGTATTGTGTAATAGATTTATTATTARTTAATTATAGTAATGAAATTTCTTTTTTTTAGATAATTCAATTGGGAATAAAATATAATATTTGTTTTGTTTTATTTTTTTTTTATTTAGAAATTAATAATGTATATTTTATGCATACATTTTTACAAATTATTAGACGTATTGTTTTGTTTTTATTTTTTTAATATTTACAAATTTTTTTCGATGTTATTTATCTATCGAATATTATACTTTTGTCTATGTATTAGACAAAAATTTAATTAATAAACGTAGTGCATTTTTATACAGCCCCAACGAGTGATTTCAAAACAAAAATATTCGTATTTATTGTTCGTCTGTTAAGTGCTTTATGAAGAAACGTGAAACTAATATGTGTCAGTAGGAATAAAACACAATATTTAATTTGAGTATCGTCAATTCAAACTGAGATAAAAATTTTTGTATAAATGTACCGATTTTTGGTGCCTGAAAAGACACAAAAGACACAAGGAAACTTAGACAGTTCATTTTTATTTATATCTAAAAAGAATTTGTTTAAAAGTTCGTAATTTTTTGCTAGTAAAATTCTTGTGCAGTATTTTGTTAAAAAAATATTAAATTTAAATTTTGAAAAGAAGACAAATTTTGAACCGAAGAAAATTAGTTTAAGATTTGTAATAATCCAAATTGTAAATATTTGTTACTTTCTTATATATAGTAAAAAAAAATTTTTTTTTAAATAATAAAGAACATAAGAAACTCATAAAAAAATCATTTCCAATGATACTAAAAATTTGTAATCAAATTCGAGTTGTCTCACAAATCATTCAACGAAGTTGTCAAACTAATCGCTACGTGTTAATGAAACGATTATGCTACTATGATAGAATCCTAAGTATTATTCGTGTAGTTTCTCCCCCTTTTTCTTACTTTCCCCCTCGTTCAAAAAAAAAAAAGTCTTAAAACGCTTAGGTCACGAATTCGTTTTCCTCATCGTCGAACAAAAATAAACTTTCGCGTGACTCGAAATGAAAGGGCTAAAGGGAATGAAGGAATGAAGTAAAGAAAGAAGAATCTTGTTCTATTCTGAACGAACGTATCAAGCACACACACAAAAATATTCCTTCTTTTTTCCTTTTCCTAAAATTGAAATTTCGAAGTGTAAATCTTTCGAGGGTAAGAAGAAAAATGTTTCTCGTGGATATAAAAATAACATGGTCATTAGTAGAAACGGAGAGTGGAAAGATACACAAATTTATGTGAAATCATTTTAAAGCCCAACGTATCCTTTTTCTAAATTCTGAACGATAAATTAATCACAAAAGACAATTATCACGTCTTCGTGGTAATTCATTAACCCTAGAAGATAGGATTGCATCAAACGTTTAACTAAATTTATTACCAAAATTCTTACAATAAGATTTGTCCTAAATTGAGTCAAACCTATCACCTAAGTATCAAATAATTACGAAATTTAACTAAAAATAAAAATAAAAAATCAATCATTTTTTTTTTATTTGAATAAATAAAAGTGTGTTTAACTTTCAAACTCAAGTGTATTAAAAATTATTATTGAAAAATATATATTAGAAAAACACATTACAAAAACTATATATTTAATTATTATATATATATATATATTTATTATAGCTAATTACTATATTAGAAAAAAATATATTCAATATTTTTATATTTAATAAAATATTATTATAATGGAAAATATATATTTAAAATTTGATATTTTATATAATATTACTATATCAGAAAAAATATATTTACAATTTTATATATAATAAAATATTACTATATTAGAAAAATATATTTAATATTTTTATATTTAATAAAATAATATTATAATAGAAAATATATATTTAAAATTTTATATTTAATAAAATATATTACTATATTAGAAAAATATATTAACAATTAGATATTTAATAAAATATTACCACATTAGAAAATACATATTTAAAATTCTAATTTAATATAATATTACTATATTAGAAAATATATACTCATTACAAACACTAATTAATTTTTTAACTTTTGGTTATTTTACAGATCACAGATTTAAAAAAAAAAACCGAAACACTGACACGGTTCCAAAAATGTACGAACTTACATACGAACCTACGAGGGTGAAGAAGAGATACGCGAAGAAGTTTAAAATACATATTAAAGGGCGAAGGGTTGGCTTAACACCCCAGCAAACGTTAGTGTTGGTTGATGATGGTAGTAGTGGTTATAACTTGAGCTCAGGGAAAAAGACAAGGAATTTGTATTTGTCGGCTCGTTTCTCGCTTTTACGAGGAGCATCCATCCATCCGTTGCTGTTGCACCCCCTTCCCATCCTCTTCCTACCCCTACTCCACTTAACTCCACTTTTCTACCAGCAGCTCTCAAAAACCCTACAGAGCGACCAAACCTTCCCCCCTCACCATCTTTCTCCAACCCTATCTCTCTACCCTTACCAAACCACCTCCCTTTCCCCAGTCCCCACCTCACCCTTGTTTCGAACGTCGTAGATCGGCTATGCAAAATCCTCTGGTGACGATTTTATTCTCGATAGGATGCAAACTCAGCTGTATCTTCGTCTTCCTCCAACACACTTTCACCCTTTATCCCTTTCATCCCCCTTTTCCTCTATTATATCAACAATCGACCTATTCTACTTTATATTCTATTTCCTTGTTGTTCTTTTTTGGTTTTTGATTATATTTTTTATTTTTTTTTTTTTAATATTTTTTTTTTATGACATTACAAGCATAACACAAAATATTTTTGATATTATCGTCATCGTTACCATCGTTGTTTTCGAACCCATAAAAAAAAAAAGTACACAAATAACCCTGTTAAAAATTCTACGCGAATTATTAGGGAAATTTTTTTTTTATTTTAGTTATTTTTTTTCACGATTATTGTTCAACATTTTTCTCTTCTTATCTTTTCTTTTGTCTTTTATTTTTAATTTACACACATATAAATAGATACGCACGCGTACACGGGCAAAAACAAACAATTAAAAGGAGGTAGGAAATAAAAATAAAAGAAATAAAAAAAATGAAAAAAAAAGATCGTTTATCTTCTCTTCAATATCGTACCCCCAAAGTCATCGGAATTTTTCATCCAGTGGATACGAGAAGATAATAGGATAAAGATCGAATACTGAAAACGGTGTACGGTTTAATTTAAAAAAAAAAAAGAAAAAAGAGAGAGAGAGATAGACATAGGACAAGGAAGAGTAAAAAAAAAACCTGGAGTGCAACGAGAGAAAAAGATATATATACATATATACATATATAGAGAGAGAGAAAAACAAGAGGACGAAAAAGCCCTGAGCACAGTTTGAAATTCACTATAAAATACCTAGATATCGCGTTCGTTACATAATAACGGATAACTCCGACGGGACGATTTTGTAGTATGCACCTATCAGTTTTTCATGGAGAAATAATCCTCTCAGTCTCTACGTCACATGGCCCGAAAAAAGAGTGCGGCACGTGTTCGAAAGAGAATTTCCACCTGCCGATTTCAATATAGAACTACATACACAGACACACACACATATATATACACGCGTGCCAAATATTGTAGTTACTTTCAAAACATACACAGTTATATATATATATATATATATATATATAAATCTTTACGTATATGTACTAACCACTACGTGAATATTTTCAAAACACAAATAAAAAAAGGGCATACAGGCGCACCCCAGCATACCTCGAATTTGGCATATCGAACAGGATCGATGACCAACACAACCACGATTCTGCTAGCACTCGAAAAATGTTTCAATATTTTTCCCCAAACAATTTCTTTTTTATTTTCATTGTTTGTTTTTTGTTACCATACTTTTCCAACCATCTAGTAAAAAAAAATCCTTCCTGTACAAACCTTTCCCTAATCCTCCTCACTTCCGTTTCAGTTTCATTCGTGCATTCTTCACCAACTTTTATTTCAACTGTATCTTTCTCTCTCACTCTTTTTATTATATTTATCTTTCTTTTTCTTATTTTTTAACTAACATCCACCCTGTCCCTTCCCTTCTCTTCTCTTTATCTTTAAATTCATCGTCAAGTAGACTCAATCAGGGAAAACTTTTGCAAAAGATAGGAAAACAACACAATGTTGGAAAAACCTTGCGATAAACTTTCGATATCGGATTGAGAATCTGGATCACGAAATTGTCGCGGTTCGTAAATTCAAAGCCCAACGCACAACACAACACGAAATCACACAACCCATCCACCCACCCCTAACCCCTATGTGTCCTCCCTCATGCCTCGAACTCATACTCCAGTTTTCCGGGACTCGTTGAGGGGCCGGAACACAACTCGACGTTCATACCCTCTCTTCAATATACATATACACAAACACATACATACATACATACATATACACAAATTCTATCCCTATCTCTCTCTCTCTCTCTCTCTCTCTCTCTCTCTCTCTCTCTCTCTCTCTCTTTCGTATCTAATCGATGCACATTTCAGCGGCGATTTCCGTAATTGCGGTGGCGCATTAAATGCCTCGACTCGATGAAAAGAGGCAACGTGGGATGCAAGAGGAATGAGTGGGGATTTGAGGGGGGTAGTTGGGAAGGGGGGTGGGGAAAAGGGAGATTGCTGGAATATGACGGAAAACTTGATCACCGGTCCTGAATGTCGGATGATCGGTATAACCAATTGATGAGGGAGAAAAAAAAAAGAAAAAGGATTCTCTTTTGAACGAGAAACAAATTAATCATTCGAGTCAATAGGAAAAGTTGTGATCGATAATGATTGAGATAAATAGTATAGAAAGAAATCAATGCATTTCTATTTTTTGTTTGATGTTTCGAATTAGAAGAAATTTTATATTAAAAAAATGTTTATTAAAAAGAGAAAAAGGTTTATGAGAGTAGCGAAATGATTTATTGGTTGAAAAAAACAAAATAATAAAAAAAATATTAATCGATGAAATCAATGGAAATAAGAAGAGTAGTATCGAATAAATGTGGCCTTGGGATATATTTCGAGAATTAACGACATTTATGGGTAAATCGATAAAAAAGAAAAAAAATATACATAACACCTGTTGAAAATGTAAAATAAAAATGAATAAAATAAACTTGCAAGTTGTTTATAATTTTAAGACAAAATATGTAGGAATATTTCGTATGGGAATACGAATTTAATTAGATAAAAGTTTGCTAAATTAAATATAAAATATCAAATTAGCAATATTCTTAAACAATCTAATACAAAACAATATAACAAAAAATTATCATAAAATATTATAAAAAATAAAATGTCATAAAAGGAAAAGAATATTAAATAAAATAAATCTCTTTCAAAAAAAAATAAGAATAGGTATTAGGCGTAACAAATTGCAAGAATTTTCTCATATATATATATATATATATATATATATATATAATACATAATATATAAAAGAAAAAAAAAGAAGAGGGGGAGGTTTTCCAAGAAGATTTTTGTCAGCAAGTGGATGGTAGTGCTTAGGCAAAAATTTTCAAGGGGTTTTTTCGTAAGAGGGGGTGATGGTAGATGGTAGTAGGCTTGATAGAGGTAATGGGCGACGAAGGAGGTGGAGATGGGGATGAGGGGGAGTGGGTTGGTGCGTAGTAGGTTGCGGAATACCACTGGTGGTGGGTATTGTACGCTGGCCGATATTAAAATGCCGGTGATTGATGTGTGTACCGTGCGGCGCGCACGGGTCTCGCGTTACGATACGCGCCGGTGGTGGCCGCCAATGGGGAGGTGGCCAATGGGAGGAGGGGGAGAGGATGAGGGACCCGAGTGCCACGCGTGGAGAAGCCGTTCAGATGGAAGAAAGTGTGCGTATGTGTGTGTATGTGTGTATGTTTGGGGGAGGATGAGGAGAAGTATAGGGGTTGGGGGTTTGGGGGTTGAGGGTGGTGGCCAATGGAACTCTCACCCTTCTTCTCTCTCGACGCACCGCACCTTACTAAAATACGAGCCTGTCATAACGGGGTGATATTGCATCTTCGTACGAGTTTCCTCCCCCTTCGTTGGTTGGTTGGTACGTTCTCATCCCTTTTCTCTTTCTATTTCTTTTTTTCTCTCTCTCTCTCTCTAACATATTTTTTCTTTTTTTTTCCTTTCTTTTACTCCTACCACATTTCTTTTCTTTCCTTCGTAAAGGGTAGGTGGGGGGACAAAAAAAAGAAGGAAGGAAGGAAGGTTGTATCTCGTAGCTAGTAGTAGTAGGGTAGATAGAACGATCGGTATTTATATCCGCGTAAATCAATGGGGTCCCATTGTGCGTTTGAGGTCCTACAACAACGTGTCTTTTTCCATTTTCGTGAGTATCGCTTTGTTGTCCTTCGATACCTAAAGGTATATAAATCTTTCCCTTATTTTATTTTTTTATCCTTTGAATATTCCCTATATCTTTTCCTTCTTCTTCTTATAATTTTTATTTATAAACTAAACCTTGTACTAATAACTATCCACCCTGCTATCAGTTTAATTTCAAGCTAGAAATTTCAAATTTGAAAAACCAAAAGAATTATGGACAGTTAACGTAGGTTTCCAAAGATTTAGGTAACAAATATTAACACACAAACCCACCCATGCATAGACTTTTTGTATAAATTAAACTTCCTACCAATATCCATCCTACGATCTACTCTAATTTCACGCAAGAAACAACAAATACAAATAACGAAAAAATTAACAACAGTTAACGTACAAACCCAATGATTTAGATTCGACCCAAAGATTTAGGTAACGAATATTAACACACACAAATACAAAGACAAACCCATCCATAGATAGACACAAAGAGAAATAGAGAAAGAGATAGGATTCATAGAGAAGGAGAGAAAACAATTTGTCTCCGGCTTTTGGGCTCTGTCATCCGCGTTTACATCGATTCGTTAGACCGAGCCCAGCCGAAATCCCCTTTGCACTACACTACGTTCCGCGGAAACCAAACGCCGAACGGTTAAGTGTGGGTGGCGAGACACCGCAGAAACCGAGTTTTGCGGTGCTAAAATCAATTCCGTGTTTGCCTGTCAATTTATCGCTAATGGCCGACCAGGTAACAGCTGATGATACCGTGGTGCTGCTGC
This sequence comes from Polistes dominula, assembly GCF_001465965.1. The sequence goes on along the minus strand of NW_015148993.1, from coordinate 235,604 downwards.
CTGACAGTTTACCTCCTCCCCCAGCTCTAACTCCCTAACCCCCAGGTCCCCCAGGTCCCCCTATCCTGACCCCGTTCTACTTCAACCGTCGCCACCTACTCCACCCGCCTACTACCCCACCCCTAACCACCACCCTCTTCCTGAACCCCCTATAACATCATCTCACTCTCTCTCTCTCTCTCTCTCACTTGGATGTCCTCTTCGAACGGTGATTTTAGCGTCCGGACCGTTACGAGCCGTACTCCGGAAGTTAATGCAACGACGATAATAGCCCCGGTCTATTACCCTGAGGATCCTATCGTTCTATCTTCGATTTGGACTCTCGATAGCAACCATACCGTAATTTACGTGTCGCTCGAATAACCCCCTTCCAAGGGAACATCGGTTAACTCGTTAACACCTTCGTTACTCCTAGAGTAACATACTCGTAGTCATCAACATCATCATTTGGCTTGGTTAATTACTTCATTTCTCGTTATACATGAACAAATAAATCAAGAATTTGATTGCTAAAGGGTTTTATAGGAAAATAAGAATCTTATGAAATATGTATATCGCTTATTACAGTTTTCCGTATTGCTCATTGTAAGTATTCTTTCGTTTTGTTAGAAATTATAGAAAGAAGAGATAGGGGAAAGAGTGGAAAGAGTGGGGAGGGGATGATAGGGGTAGAAGAGGAACGACTAACAGCATTCCAGTTAGCAGTCGTATTCGTAGTATTATCAGAGAGGTATGTCGTTGTAATAAATGGTGGAATCATCCTACCACCCACTCCCCTCTCACCATATACCTCTCACCCCACAAATCCTAGCTACCCAGCACCCACCCCCTCCTTTCCTCGTGGACCAGTACGAGCCAAACAATTCCCGACCGCGATTCACCCTTATATTGTTACCCGAACAAAGAGTCTCGACTACGGTTGACTTGCGCTATGCGCTTTATAGTAACCCACCTCCTTCTCTTTCCTAAACCTCTTCCTGCTCACCGAAATTTTGCCCAAAGAGAGAGGGAGAGAGAGAAAGAAAGAGAAAGAAAGAAAGAGAGAAAGAGAGAAAGAGAGAAAAAGAGATACTTTTCAAGACGAGTTTTTTTCTTTTACGAAGTTGAAAAGACGAGACGGGGTTTAAAGAAAAATTGTTATTATTTTTCGTAATGTTAGAAATAAAATTTAAGTATGTGTGTGGTAATGTATTAATACGAGAAAATATTATTGATTGATTATTATTATCTAGAAGCAAAAATTAATATTGAAAATAATTTTGTAGTTTCCAATAAATATTTCAAAAAAATTAAAAAAAATCCAATAAAATTCTAAATTTATTCCATGAATTTAATAAATTAAAAATTTTACTATTAGAAAACAAAATAAAAATAATAATTTAGTAATAAAACGAAACTAGGAAGTATTCGATTTTTTTTTAATAAAAAAAAATACAAGTTGTAACAATATTTTTAATATCTTTTTACCGTAATTTTAAAAATTCTTATCTTTACTATTTAAATAATAATTTTTATATTCCACGCGACATAAATATGTATAGATCGCTATTAATTATTTATAAGTATAACTGACATAATATTTAAAAAGAAATATAATTGTAAAAATATAATATAAAATATTAAATTAACAATAAATATACCATAGATTAAATTGAATATTATTTGATGGAAAAATATAACAAATATCATGTAATCTATAAACGTTTATAAATAACTGACATATTAATATTTGTAATAAAATAATTATAAAAAAAATAATATATAAAAAATACTAAACTAAAAATAAATATAACATAGATTAAACTGACATAATCAAAAATAATCTTATTCGATTGAAAAATATAACAAATATCATATATAATCAGTACCTTCTTTATTTTATTCTTACGAAAGTTTCATATAGAAAAAAGAAATCAAAAGATAGAGAAGGTTTAGATGAGCGTGTATATACGAAGTGAATAAGTGAGAGTGAAACACATAGAGAAAGAGAGAAAGACAGAGTATTCGGACGACAAGTATGAAGTACTATCGCGGCTGTCGCGTGGGCAGCCGCTTTATCGCTTTAGCCGTCAGATTAATAAGCCACACCGTGCACGAATGAACGGACACACAGTATAACACGCACATGAGGGAAACGTACTAGTAGTCCAGTGAGAGAAACAGAGAAAGAGAGAGAGAGAGAAATTGAGAGATAGAGAGACTTGCGCATTCACACGGGCACGTACGAGACACACGGTGTACGTTCGCGGAAAGCCCTTACTATTTATTTTATTTGCCTCATTCGTTTCCGCAGGCGTTACATCGCCGTTTGCAGGAATTCAATCTCACCTCGCGACCGTGTTCGACCCTTTCCCTTCCTCCCACCACCACCACCCACACTCCTCTTTCTCTTTCTATCTTTCTCGCTTTTGTGAAAGTGTACGTACACATTCACGTACATATACAACGTGTATACTCGTTCACGGTGTTTACATGCTCGTTGTATTCCTCTCTCACTCTCTCATACTGACTCTTTCTCTTTCTCTTTCTCACTCTCTCGTTTTGATCTACGCGTTGTCGCATGAAACGGACGAGGGGGTGGTAGAGAATTCAAGTTAGTGGTGGTGGTCGTTCGTTCGTGTACCTTTGCCCCGTACTCGGCTTCTCTACCCTCCACCTTTCTCCTCCTCATCCCTTTTACGAACTACCCTCCACCCTCTTCCTCCCTTCCCGCATGACATATGATCTTCCATATTGCTACGTTGGTACAGAGGCTACGCACGTACGTGGATAGAACGTTCTCATTCGACTGTATGTATGTATGTATGAATGTATGTATGTATGTATGTGTGTGTGTGTGTGTACAGTCAGGGTTCTCTATAGTTGTATTATTCGTCCTACACTTGCTTGCTTRCTTGCTTGAGTTCAAATCTATGAATTCTCATAATTCCAATTTTATTCATCCACCAATTGTGAACTATTGTATCTTTTGTGTATTCGTTTAATTATTGTTAATTAGATCATTTGGTTGGTGATTTTTTTCTCATTTAATGATATGAATTTAATATTATTTTTAAATGACATATATATCTATTTATCTATATATAAAAATGTAGATTTCGATTGTTCTAAACCTCTAATTTCCAAAAGTACTTTATCAATTGTTTCAGAATTTTGACACAACGTTGCATTCGCATACAGGTATGTTTTTATTAAATTAATTTATTTATAAAATAATTAATTAATTTACAAGAAAAAGAACAAGATACAGTTAAGTACAGTTAAGTATCTGTTAGCCATAGATTTCGGTGATTGGACTGAACATTTGAACATAACCTAACTTTTACCTATACGACAATTTCTTATTTTTTTTATAATTATGTTCAATTTTTAATTCCATTTAATTGAATATTTCTAATATTTAATTTTGTGTTACATCGTATTTAATTATTTTGTGTCATCTTCTAAAAGAGAGAGGTGGTAAGTTAGGTTGTCTTTTACAGGAAAAATGCTATTATGCGTCTAGGGAAGGATTAGGGTTCCCATGAAGGACCCCAGAAGAATTTATTATTATATATTGCAATTATTTACCTTAAAAAAGAATACATTTTCTTATATATAAAATTCTTATAAATATTATAAATTTTCAGAAAATAACATATATATATATGATAAAAACGTCTAGCACTTTCTTTTCAAGGATTTACGAAGAACAACGAAATTGAGAAATTCTTCCGTCCTACTAAATCCTTGCCCTTCATCCCACCCCCACGAGTAACCCCACCCTTTTCCCTCTTTCGTCTAGTTTCTTTTTTTTTCTTGTTCTAAAAGCTCACGTAAGAGACGTGGGTTGGTAGGAAAAAGAAAAAAAAATCGTTTGTCACTCCGGGTAACCACCGTAATGTCTTAAAACGCACCACCATCTTTGTGTTTCTTTACTTATTCGTTTTAGTCGATTACATACAAATAGCAGAGTACTTTACTACCCCCTCCTTTTAATAAAAAAAAGGGAAGTATAGAAAAAATTGTAAATGAATTTAGAAGATGATTAGTTAGATGATTTTTTTTTATATCCAATTATAAATTTGTTTAAATTGAACGAATATATTTACATTTTCGTTGAACGTGAAATTGTGTGTGAAATTTATACGAAATGAAAAATTGTGAAGCATCGAATAAACTAATGAAATACAACATATTTCTTTTTTAATAAGAACGAAAAAGATTTATTATATAGGGGCAGGTTATTGTATGACAGTGGATTAAATCAACAACGAAATAAAAAAAATAAAAACAAATGAAAAAAAGGAAAAAGATTAATGGAGAAAAATTTATTTTTATTATTTAATTTATGACACACATATATTATTTGTTAAATTAAATATATACGTCATATATTATATAAATAATTGTAACTTCAAAAAAATGTATTCTTTTAAAAGTAAATAATTATAATATATAATAATAAATTAAATGAATACGATTAATTTTTTATTAATTTCGTAATTTTAACGTTTCTTTTTTTAACAAATATTCAAATCACGAATCACACCGAAAAAGGAAAGAATACAAATGTGTCTCAAAATCGAAAGAATCGGGCCCTTCTGTTTTCTTCGTCTATTTTTTTTTTTTTTTTTTTTATTTCACCAGGAGATTATCGATAACAAACGACGAGATAGATCGACCGGTGAAAATGTCGAGTGTGGAAGAAACGCGCGATAACGTCGCGAATAAATCTGTAAATCGTTGAGAAAAAGAGAGTTTGTATGTGTGCTATGCAACGATACAACCAACAACAAGAACAACGATGACGTTGATAGTGTCAGAGAAAACGAAGGGATATTAAAAAAAAAAAAAGCATTTCCCTACTATGAAAAATCCTATTGGAAAAAAAAATTTGCATCTCATATTCTACAACATTATACATTTTTAATTTTTTTTTTATAATACAAAAATATAAATTCGATTTTCGAACAATAAAATAAACTCGAATATCGTATTATTATTTTTGACTCGTAACTATAAAAATATTCTAATCTCGTTAGAAAATTTATATACTCAACAAAACAAAACAAAAATAAATAAATTTTAATAATAATTAAAATACAATAAACACGAAAGAAAAAAATAATCTAACCAATCACAACCCCAGAATAACCAGCTTAACGAATGACAAAGAAATTAATCAAAGAAAGTGGTGGTGGTGGGTGAGAGGCGGTCTCGAAGTTAAAAGAACCAAAAAAAAACCAAATAAACAACCAAAAAATCCTGATAAAAAATTGGAAAAGGAAGCATTCGTTTAAACCTTTTTGTACTTTCTCGATTCATAGGATTTAACATCACCCACAGCATAATGTGCATCAAGGGTGAGTTACACAACATAGTGGGTATGCGTGCATTAACACGACGTAGAAGTTAAAACAAGGTTTTCCAGGAGTTAGGGGTCCATACGAGGCCCGTTATCATTTGGAAAATCTCTAAACAGTTCGTGCCAAACCACCTCCCCCACCTTTAGCCACAGTATGCTCACATGGGCCTTCACCATTACTATCAACCATAACACCACACCACTATCACAATCGCCATTCGAGCTCCCAATCCGTCAGCGCTATCTTTTCGGTATTCCAAAAGCGAGGGTTAGTCTTTGGTATTTTCTATCTCTCTTTCTCTTTTTACTAAACTAAATAGAGAAACGTGTCCCTTTCCCCCATCCTCCTACACCCTCCACCTTTCCCCGTTCTCCATTCCCCAATTTCGAATCTTTCTAGCAATCCCCGTTTGCACGATTTTAAAGAAAATCGTTGAAAATTTAAACCAACCCCGTTGGTGGTCCCCTTTCCAGCATCCACCCCCCACCTAACATGAAACTAAAGTTTGATAAGAAGGAAAGGGACAAAGAAAAAGGATATTATAGAAAGTGTCTGTGGTTAGAGAAGGATGGGAAGACACGTTGTTCAAGGGTCATAGGTCGGAGGATCCGAAGGGTGAGTTTGAACATCCATATGTATGTATATGTGTGTGTGTATTAGATATGTTCGTGTTTATGTCTCTCTCTCTCTCTCTCTCTCTCTCTTTCTCTCTCTCTTTCTCTCTCTCTCTCTCTTTCACTGTGCATGCGTGCGTGAGTGCGTAAGTGCGTGAATGTTCATATATATAGTTATTTGTGCGTATAATGCGTGTTATAGATGTGTTGTTGTTGTTGAGTATGTGTAAGTATGTATGTGTGTAAGTACGTATGTAGACGTGAGAACGCGACAGGAAACGGGCTTCCGTTATCGGGACGCTTATCGTGTGCGAGGGGCTTTACGCGGATTGTCCTCCGTAACCAGCATCGTACCCACTGGTCCTCGCACATTCACCACCACCACCACCACCACTCCCAGAATCCGCAGAACCTACTCTTACCCTCTCCGATAGAACGCAACAACACCCCGTTACTATCACCTCAATTTCTCCCTTTTCATTCCCTATCCCTTTCCTCAAACTCACCCCTCACTGCTCTCACTCATTCTCTTTTTGTTTCTGTTTATTTTTCTTTCTGTGATAAATAGTAGAGGTAACTTCTCGTGATTAGGTCAATAATTTTATGGCAATGAATTTGTACTTGTCATAAAGAGGAAGATTTTTATATTAATAATTATTTAAGGATAATATTTTTTTATGTCATTCTTTAAATTAAACTTTGATAAATAATTGAATCAATTTAGTGGGATTAGGTCAATAATTTTATGATTAATAATACTAGGTCATTAATTAACGAATTCTTTTATTTTTCTTTTTCTTTTTTGATTAATTGCTTTTCATTTTTATTATTACTATTGTACATTAAAATAAATTTTATTTATTTATTGAACAAAATTTAGCGCGATTAAATCAATAATTTTACAACTACGAATTTTTATTCGTCATAGAGAAGAAGATTTTTATTTTAATAATAATTTGAACAATATTATTTTATTTTACTATCTTCCTCTTCTTTGATAAATAATTGAATCAACTTATAATTAGTGTGATTAGGTTAATACTTTTTACAATTAATAATCGTAGATTAATTTTTTTTAATTCCTCGCTTTTCATTATTAATATTTATTGTATAGTACAACAAATTTTACATTTATTTATCGAACAGAAAAAAAAAAGATTATTTTTTTATTTTTATAATAAAACGTAATATAACTTTCCCATGATAATTTGAACAAATCGTTTAACTCTGACATACCCCTTTATTTTTACTACTTTATATTACACGTAACGCATAAACATATTTATGGAATAAATCAAAAGCTTGGTAGAGAAAGAAGAGAGGGATGGATGAAACGATGAGAGTGGGAGTGGATAGTGGGTGGTGGTGATATGTTAGGGAGAAAACGATTGAACGTATTTATCATTACGTTCATTCGAAATTTCCCGCCAATCGATAATATTCGAAAAAGCCGAAGAAGACGCGTGTTTATTGCTTTCAAAACGTTAATGCACATGACGCTTTTATACGTGACTTTATTATGCATTATTCTATCGGAAAACACGTGATATGGCCAGATGTTTTCATCGACGTTCTTTCTCATTACATACTCTTTCTCTCTCTTTCTCTCTTCTCGTGGATAATTGTGATAGCAATACATATATACATATATACATACTTGATGCTTATACAAATTTGCAACATAACATGCATTGGTATCCTGAATCCCTTACCACGTTTTAATTTTCTTTTTTCGTACATTTTCGTCCTTTATTTTGTATTTTTTTTTTATTTTTTTATTCTTTTTCTTTTTCTTCTTTCATTTTTTTTTTTTTTATTAATGTTGTTATTTTACTTCGTTTTCATTATTTTTTATTTTGTATTCTGTTTTATTTTCATATTCTTCAGTTTTATTATATATCAACCCTTTAGTTTTATTTCAGCAATGAAAAATCACCGGGCAGAAGAGAGTAAAAGGGGCAGATGGGGGTGTGTGGGGAAATGGGAGGTGGAGGTGATAGAAGGAATTCGTAGCCGCTGGGTCAATAAAGAGTTTTGTTGACTTAATAAATATTAGCAACGCTTGTAGTCGAACTTTGCAAGAGCGAATTGGTTGTAGATCTGTCCGAACGTACATATATACATACACGATATATATATATAACGCGTCATCCGACTACATTTTTTATTTGCACGATTCTGGAAAAATATAGAGGAAAGACTAAAACTCCGTTAACAACGTCCGCCAATCCTTTTACAAGCGATTTTTTTCTTTTTTATTTTTTTTTTGTTTACTCCCTTTTTCTATACGTGTATACTAAGCGTATGAATATGTATAGTATATGTATATACGTGTGTGAGTTGTATGTGTATCTCCGTTTTTTCTTTGATTATTATTATTATTATTATTATTATTATTATTATTATTATTATAATTATTATTATTATTACTGATCTACATTATTTGACTTGCCATTTTTATTTATTTATTATTCTTTTCCTTTTATTTTAATTTATTTTATTTTACATTTTTTGATTTTTTTTTCATTCGCATAAAAGAAATAAAAAAAAAAAAGATTAGATTGGAATTTGTCAACCCTTATGGTGAAACGTTCCTATCACGATAAACGTAAATTAGAACGTTTTCCGTACGTTCGTGCACGTTCTCACTCTTTCCATCTCTCTCACTCTCTCATGTTAACGTATAAGGTTACACGAGAGTTGTCCAGCGAATAGGGCAAGCGAATGCCTTGATTACAGTGCGTTTACAGCCACCACACTGTGTGTCTACCCTTGTATGTCAACAGTCTATTCCCTTGAGGACTTTACCGAAGTGTTGCATGACGTAGAAAGAGAAAGGAATATATATATATATATATATATATATATATATATGTATAGATGAAGATAATTTAAACGATGTTACGTTTTATGTATCTCTATACCTGTAATTCATACACATATACAAACATACACATACGTAATTTTATTCGATGAGTTCAAAACACTGTTTAAACCAATTGAAATAATTTTTTGTATATTCTTATCGTTATTTTAAATTCATCAAAATAAAATAAAATAAAATTAAAATAATAATAATTTTTATGAACAATAATAGTCAATGTTGTACTGGTTACTTCACGAATACGATCAAAAATTAAATGTTGTAAATTGTTGAAATAATTTCAACACTTTTATACACGTGTTTCGGATTTATTTTTCCTCATAGATGCAAAACAAAAACAAAAATACAAGAAAAGAATGGAGAAAGAAAAAAAGGACGAGAAATGGAACAGAGAAAACGAAGATCCTGTAAGAAAGATAATCTCAAAAAAAAAAAGGAAAAGGATCATCGACTATGAGTATGAGTATGATAGCAAGGAGAAAAAGGATATTATTTTTCATAAACGCAGCATAAACGACCGTTAAGTGTGATTGCATGGTGGTATTTTTTTTTTCTAACCATAAGCGAGACAAAATATCTTTTTATCTTTTTATCTTTTTATCTTTAGGATGTATTTTTTGTCCTATTTATGTCATTTTTACGTTAGTAATATCTAGCGAATTTTCTCGTTATCTTAGAAAGTATTATCTCAAATTTTCCTATCTTCTTGAACGACTTCTTCATTTTGTTTTCTCCTTTGTTATATATTTATATTATTATATTAATAAATATAATTAATTTTATTATATTAATTATTATATTTTATATTTTATTATATTAATTAATATAATAATAGTTGTAAAAATATACTAATTAGATTGGTATGCATTGAAAAATTTATCAAATAAATTCCATACAATAATAACGTCGTTGTTCGATCCAAATTAAAAAAAAAAAAATGAAAGAGTTAAACAATCAAAAAAAAAAAATCAAAAAATAAAATAAAATAAAGTAAGTAAAACAGTAAAACGCATCTTAAAAGATAAAAATTCGTTTACTTTTCAGTTAGTCCGTTTTTTATCAGTAGGGGTGAATGAGATCATTACAACTAACCCCCTTATCCCCTTTTCCCTCTTCTGTCTCTCTCTTTCCTTTCTCCTACTATTCCAACCTTCTCTCCCAACCTCACCCTCTCATTTTTAAAGAGACAAGCACAAGAAGACGAAGAAGAAGAAGAAGAAAGTAAAGATGGAAGTAAAGTCTTTGGCTGGTGTGCAGAGGAAACACCTTTTTTGGACCGATTTTCGTCGCCCTGTTTCTTCTCGCTTCTACGGGCGCGACAGTAATTTTACTTAATTAAATTCCGTTCTTTCTGCCTTTGGTACCACCCCTCTCACCCCCTATCACCTCCGACCCCTGTAAACTATCTTTTTCTTTTTTTTCTTTTTCTTTTTTCGCACGATTCAGCTAGTATCACCTCAAACCCACCCCCTACTAGTCACCTCGTACCCTCAACTTCATGCCCATCCCTTTCCATCACTACCCTTCCACCCTTGTGCGCTTCCACTCTCTGTACCGTGACCTCTCACCCTCGTATCGTTTACCGTCGCTGATTTTTCTCGACGGTTTTTTTTTCCCTCATCCTACAAACGGCATCAAACGATCTTCTTTCGCACACTTTTCCTATCCCACTAAAAGAAAGTTTTCCAACCCTTATAGAAAGAGAGAGAGAGAGAGAGAAAGAGAGAGATTTGATTTTTAATCCAAACGATTTAACTCGTGGCGCCGGCAAGTTCGTTGTACGTTTAACGAGAATAACGAGTCATAGTTGATGCAACTTTTTTGTTTGTTTATATACTAAATAATTATTTATAAATATTCAATATTAATTGAATATATTATAATAAAAATATTATTATATAATAATATTATATTATAATAAAAACATTTTTTAAAAGAAATTAAATATAAATTTTTTTAATTTTTTATTTTCTTTTTTCCTATTACAAAATTATTTTATGAAATATAAACCTAAATTATGAATCCTACGATATTTTTTTTTCGTAAGAAATAAAAATGTTTTTACTAATGATTGTAATACTGGAGAATACTTTATTAACACATGTTCGTTAATTTTTTAATAAATAATTTTGGTAAATGAAACATCGTGATAGTTTTCGAACGCATTGGAAATATTCTTTTTTTTTTTTATGTTCGAACAAAATGTTTCGAATCAAAAGGTACATTGAAATATAAAAATCATGTGTTTCATTTTAAATGTACACACACACAAATGTAACGAGTGTATAATATTTTTATCTCTGGATATTTAATATTTTTTTATAATATTAATTATTTAGTTTGAAATATTTTTTGACGATGATATTTTATTTATTCGACGTTTCCGAAATTTTATCCAGATTGAACCCTCTTGTGGCCTCGACACAACATCGACGAATCTCGCATAAATCGATAATATATTTAAATAATATTTTCATGAGCTATTCATGATATTCACGTGTTATAACCGTGTATACAAAAAAAAAGAACCTCGCTAAAAAAAAAAGAAAAAAATGTAATAATAAAAAATATGGTAATCGATGGGTACACCTACTAACTAAACAAGCAATGGACACGTGCGAAAACAACGAATATGAACGAGAAAAGGATTTTTTTTTTTAATGAAAATAAATGAAAATAAAAAATCGCGTTAACAGCTAATCATTTTCATACTTTAAAACATTACACGAATTAAATGTAAGCGTAATAAAATCATCCATCTATTTTTGAATTTCAATTCAAATTTTGTTAATAATGAGAAAATAAAATTAAAACTTACGACATTGTCAAATAATTAATAATCAATAATAACAATATTTAAGAAGCTAATTGTAAGACAATATTAATTGTAAAATGCTTTAAAATTCATTTGACAAATAAATTTAATAAAAATAATATTTAAAAAATAATAAATAGTTGAACAATCAAATTTGTATGAAATTAATAAAAATATTAAAATATATTCTTAGTAAAAAAAATTCTAACTAAATTTATAAAATTTAACAATATAATTAAATGTTATTATATTAAAATAATATATATAAAATGTTAATATTATAAATTAAAATTATTATTACTTTTTAAAATAAATAGAATATAAATTAAAATAAATTATAAATATTATTAACAATATTAAATGTTATTATATTACAATAATTATAACAATAATTAAAATAACATAATAACATTTAAATACTATCGATCAATAAACACTAGCAATGTTTAAATGTTGGTAATCGAATTCCAATAATAATAATATTTTATTTATTAATTACGATGTGTACACACACACATAAAAGAAGAAAAAATAGGGAAAAAAAGTGCCAGAAATTCTAAAAAGGGAAGAAAGGGATAAATAGAAAGAAAAAAAAAATCTGAAATTCTGTCTCACCATCAGTTAAGAAAATTTAAAGGGACGATTATATTACTGCAAAAGAGAAGGAGAGATAAAGAGAGAGAAAGAGAGAAAGAGAGAAAGAGAGAAAACAAAGTCATAACGAGGAAAGAATGTGTCTATCATGGGTTTACGTAGCGTTACGACGAAATAACGTTTTCCATGGTCGTTCGTTAAGTACCCTAAGAATTAAGGGCTAAAAGAGGAAATAAGGGAACAAGAAGAAGAAGAAGAGGAAGCAAAAGAAGAAGAAGCAGAAAAAGARGAAGAAGAAGATGAAGAAGTAGAAGAAAGACCTTAACTTGAAAATGGTACAAGAGCAAGTACTATAAAAGGGCTGGAGAAAGGGCTTCTTATTACCACTTCATCTGCAATTAACATTTATGGACGCGCGACTCTTACGTTCTCAGTTCCTACCCTGTGGAAAAACTAATTAAATATTCCATGGCACGGCAACAACCTGAGAGGGGTTAGCTAAAGACGACGAGGACAATTCTTTCTACGATTTCAACCCTTAAAAGAGGTCGACAAAAAAGAAAGAGAGAGAGAAAGAGAGAGATAAGGATTCTCTTCTTTGGTAAGATTAAAAATAATCTTTTTTTTCTTTTCATTTTTTTTCCTTTCTTTCTTTCATTGAATTACGGCGTAAATTTCAATGTTGTTTAGAGGTTAGGTTTCGTTTGCATTATTCATTTGTTTCTATATATACATATGTATTTTTAATTATTATTTTTTTAATTATATTTTATTTATTTAATTTTTTTTTTATACATTTTGCTATTTGATATTTATATATATATATATATATTTTTTAATATATTTTATTTCATTAGATTTTAATTATTACTTTTAGATTATTTTAAATATATTACTTTTATATTACTAAATATATAATAAATGTTAATTACTAAATAATAAAATATTATTAAATATATATACTTTTAATTATAATTTTTTTAATTATATTTTATATATTTAATTGTTTTTTAATTATTACCTTTACAATATATATATACTTTTATATTACTAAATAAATAATAAATAATAATTACTAAATTAAAAAAATATTATTAAATATATATATTACTTAAAAAAAAATATATACATATACTAAGGGTGCCCCGCCACGCGTAGCTGTGGCTCACAATCAGTCCGATACACACATCTTTAAGTCAATGAATTACCTTATACCGCCATATGTTAGAATCTTATCGAACTAACAGAAATAATCATGACTCTTTATTAATAAACAAATAATTCGCAATAAAATAATATTGCGATTATAAATTGAGATATAACCTATCCTATCTTTCAAGTTGGATGAAACTGCATACAGTGTGCAAAATTTTATTAAAATCAGTTCAGTTGTTTAGGAATCTATTGCGGACAAACAACGTGACACGTAATTTATATATATTAAGATACTTTTATTTATTTATTTATTTATATATTTATTTATTTATTTATTTATTTATAATTTTTGTTTAAATCCGATTTTTAATATTTTTATATTCCCATTGATAAAAAGAATTATTTAATTATTATTATTAATATTATTATTATTTGTTTTAACGTTAAATAAAAAATTGATACAAATTGAAAACTGTCCCGCGAAAAGAATATAAATTTCGTAAATGTAAATTTTAGTATTGTATTTTTTGTAATCATGTTTTTTTTTTTCATTTTGTTTTTTTAATTTAAATCTACGTAACGCAATCAACGATAAATCGATTGAATTTAATTTGCATTTTTTTTTGTATTTGTATTCGACGTAATTCAACAATGACCATCGATGACTACGGGTAGAACCAATCAGACTGTAAGTCGAAATTTGTTGTTTTTTTTTTTCATTATTAAATTTATACAAAATACGTTTGCATATTATACATTGTTATTATCATCCCTTTTGCGCAACGTTATTTTCGATATAATAAAATATCCGACAGAAAATTTGATACCACGAATATACCCAGTTTTTTTTTAAGTATAACGTCAACCAAAATATAATAATAAAAAAAAAAAAAACTTGAAAGAAGAATAATACAAAAAACAAAATAAATAAAAAATAAAACCTTGAAAGTTGGTTAACGTCCGTGAACAACGATAGTCATAATCTTTTTATTTATGTTTTTTTTTCTTGAAGAAAAAAGATATACCGTTGACAAAGATCATCATCGTCAAAAGATCGACGAAGAGAATGTTACCTGTTTTATTATTATTTTTTCTTAAAATAAAAAAATAAAAAAAGACAAAGAACGACGATAAAAATAAAACGAATTGCGTACCTTTAATTTTACTGACCGAACTGAAAGTGAAAGGATCAAACGATCGTCCAATTAAAGCGCACTCCTGCGAGTTATCCTTCGTAAAGGAAAAGAAAAAAAAATATAATAAAAAAAAAAGAATAAAATAAAAAAAAAATTGAAAGAACACGAAGAAGTTCATGGGAATAAGGGGGTAGTGGGGGTAGGAAGTTCTCCTTTTTTAATTTTATTTTATTTTTTATTTTTTAATTTCTTTTTTGTAGCTAAAGGATCTTGTTGTTCTCTCACGAGCATCGGTCCGAGGAATATATAAATTTTAACTGCTAGCAAACTGTGGTGGCTTCTCTTTAATGTCTCTGCCGAACAGTTTTGGTTTGAAAGTTTAGTGTCTTTCCTAGTAATACAACAACAACGATTCTTTTTCATGAAGCTCGTAATCGTGTAATCGTGGTTTCAAAAGTGAGAAATATCTTTTTCCAAGACGCGCAGTATTATTGGCGGCTTGTAATCAACCAAATTTCCTTCATAGTTGTGTGGTTCAGTCATTTTTTAATGCGTGAACGTAAAATAAATCTTTTAACGTGTTCGAGAGGATAATCGGAAAAATTCAGGGGATTTCTTTTTTTTTTGTTATCTTACATCTTTTTTTGTAAGATCACTCAATCGAAGTGATTTTTAATATAATTATTTGTAATGTGTGTAAACGAAGAAATTCGCGATTATCTTTGAATGATATTAAAAAAAAAAGCAAGTTAATATTATGCTTTCTTTTTTTTTTTTAATTTAGAATCATTGATAGTTCAAATTAATTATAAAAGTTACTAGGATAAAAAAATAATTAATAATCTCAGTTAATATTATAAAATATTTTGACGATTGGAAAAAAAAAACATTAAACAACGATAAATAAAATTAATAATTTAAATTCTTATGTTATATGATATTTTTTTTTCATATTAAAAATGCAAACACACACATACACAAAAATTACATAAAATATCTTTACAAAATTAAAGAAATAATTAGTTATGCAACGATAAATAATAATAATTTTATAACATTACCGAGTTAAACAAATATTTTATAATATTCTAAAAACAAAACTAGATCTGACGATATTTCACATACCCGTATATTAAAAAGAAAAAACCTGCAAAAAAAAAATTTTTAAATCTGCTGATACGACTGATTTTCAATCTACCCCTTTCTTTTCTTTTTTCTAAACTATTCTTTGAATAATTCAAGCAAATCCTCTCCTCCAATGAACAAACATCATCATCGTTCTTGCATGCATTAAAATAATATAACGCGCATGTTTTTCTTATGGTAGTCAAGAAATTCCACAAACGTGTATCTCAGTCTCTCACACACACAAACACACCACACACACTTTACTTTCTAGTTGTTGGTAAACGAATACATTTGAAGAAAAATCATCTTTAAAACGCAACACGTTCGATCGTTTTTAAAACATAAAATGAAAGAAGATAACACGATGGGTTAAGGGCCAGAAGTTGGAAGGAAACCAAAGGGGTTGGAAGGGTGAAGAGGAGTATAGAGGGAATGGGGGTTTGAAATAATCAGACAAGAATTCTCATCTAATCGACCGGTTAAAATATAATCATTTATCTGGTACCATTTTTATACACGGTAAATCGTAAAACTGATATCAAAGAGTAAAAGAGATAGAAATAGAAATGAAAAAGAAAAAAAAAAGAATATAAAAGGGGGTTAATAATCTTTAAAGTTTGTTTATTTAGTAATAGTAATAGTAGTAGTAGTAAGAAAATATCGTGCGATAAAATACGACGAGAGTTGTAAAATTAAGATTCCCTTACGGATTTACTGGTATTGAATATTTATTAAGAAACGAATGACAATCTTAAATCCTGGTGTATCAAGAAACTGAACTAATTAAATCGTTAATTAAAAGCTGCAGGATGCGACTAAGAAAGAAAGAGAAAGAAAAAGAGAGAAAAGAGAGATGGAAACATAGAACGGTTGCTTCTGGGTATTAACCATTTTCACCATGGAGAAGGAAATAAGACGGCCAAGGCCTGTTAATTTATCGTAATCGTTCGGTGTGACTAAGTAAGTGAGCAGAAGCCTCGCAATATTCTTTATTAAAATATCCACCTCCTCCTTCTTCTACTTCTTCTTTCTTTCTCTCTCTTTCTATCTTTCTATATTTCTATCTTTCTTTCTCTTTTTTTCTTTTTTTTTTTCAACCTTTCTTCATCACTTTGATTCTACACCGGTGAGACCTCCGACTGATGATATCCTGCTTCAGAGTGTAAAAAAAATAGAAAAAAATGAAGGAATATCAAAGAAATTAAAAAAAAAAAACAATACGTTTAAAATATCAAAAGAGAGAGAGAGAGAGAGAGAGAGAGAGAGAGAGAAAGAGAGAGAGAAGAAATATTAATATGTCTTTATAAAGATATTATTTCATTTAGATTTATATATCAGTAAATTTATATATTACTATTAGTATATAGTTACTATAATACCAAAATATATATTTGTATTATTTATATATTATTATTATTTAATTTATATAGTAATTTAATAATGTAATTTATATAGTATTATTTAATTTATAGAATATCTATATATATTAGTATTAGTATAGTTACTATAATACCAATGTATATTGGTATTATTCATATATTATTATTATTTAATTTATATAGTATTATTTAATTTATAGAATATTTAAATATATTAGTGTTAATATAATTACTATAATACCAGTATAATATATATATAATTAATAATTTTTATTATAATATTAGAATAGATGTATAAATTATATAATACATAATTAATAATTAAATTACAATATATATTATAATTTATAAATGCCTTGTTAGGAATTGTATGTAAAAATTTTTAGCAAGAACCTTTTCTTTCGAATCGATAAATTTTTTTTGATATTATTATTATTTTCTTATATTATTATTTTTTTTTTTTTTTTATTATTAGAGGATTATTATTTCGTTGAGATAAGTATTATTTGAATTAAAGTGATGGATGTAAACTTAGGATGATTCACAGAAAAACGAGGAATTAATCAAACGTTTAAGGAGGTTCAGTGATGGAGGGTCGAAAAGATTTACACACACACAAACATATACATGTATCATGTATGTGTACACATGTGAGAAGACTTTTGGTAAGAAGGAAAAGTCGTCACTTTTCGAAAAACTTTCTTCGTCATCGTTTCTTCCTCCCTTTATTCGTTCCTTTTTTTTTTTTCTTTTTTTCTTGCTTCGATTAAACGAGTCAAGATATCACTTTCTGATGCGATTAGAATGACTGCGATTGGCTTGGACGAGCCCAGTATGTGTATCGATCGTATGTCACTCGAATGTTGTCGCTTATTCTACCGAAAAAAACCTTTTAACCCCCCTGTCCTTAATAGTTAGCTTTATTTTTGACACATACTACGAGATAAAACGAACTAAAGTAAGAGAATGAAACTAAGAGGTAGAGTACGAGATATTAATTAATAATAATATATAAATAATACTAATATATATTAGTATTATAGTACCTATACTAATACTAATATATAAATCTACTAATATATAAATCAAATAATAATTATTTATAAATAATACCAATATATGTATATATATAACCGAGATAGAGAAAAATATTGGAACAAAGTGAAAATCTGATAGTATCGGTAATAGTAGTAGTAATAGTAGTAGTCAAGCCGGTTACTGTCAGTTTTAATCGAGTGTTCATTCCCACGTACTGAAGGACATCGGCTTTCGAGCCACTTCCTTTGCCAAACACGCCTACTACTAAATCCTTTAGTGAATTTGCTTCCTCTATCGTTCGTCGGGGCATTCAATTTTCTCGCTGACTGCCCTTTCCTACTATCTCTTTCTCACTTTCTCTCTCTCTCTCTCTCTCTCTCTTTGATTCTTTTTCATTTTCTCTTTGAAGTTTGGCGATATATTCCGTTGCTTCCTCGTATTTCCGGAAAGAAATAATCGCCAAAGTTATTTACCTCTTATCCTTCACCCCCTTACACTTTCACTCGTCTTCTTTGTTTCTGCAACACCCCCCGTTTACCGCCCTTTTTTATCGGTAGCAAGATTTCCACCCCCCCCCCTCTTCACCCTCATATATCAGATATTGTTATTCTTGTCTTGTTTTTGTTTTTATTTTATTTTATTTTATTTTAGCGAATACCTGTTGCCTCTACTATCCAATACCTTCCCCCCTCCCTCCCTTTCACACACTCGACATTTTTGTTATAAATGAAGAAAAAGTAGAATCTTTTTATTTTTATTTTTATTTTTATTTTTATTTTTATATGTATATATGTATTATTGCATTTGTTAGGGGGTATTTAGTAAATAATACTATTTATAATGATATAATATATATAAAATATAAAAATAATTTGAAAAAAAAATGTTATATAATATATGTTATTATAAATTATATAATTTAATTAAAATTATAAATATAATAAATTTATATATAATAATAATAATATAAGTAAATATTAATTACAGTAATTATACACTATGCAAAATTAATAATAATTTCTTTTTTTCTGCATTTTCGTACCGTAAGAGGTAATGGGTTAAGGATGGGTTGAAGGTAAAAAAAAAATGTGTATCGAAAGGGTAAGGTACACACAAAAACACGTTGTTATCCGAACCAGTGGATAGAAGTGCAACAGTGCTATATAACACGAGCCAAGCTTTTCATCCAGGTCATATGTATACTACCCCCCTTTACCCCACTACCGATATATATATACATACCTGATAACGAGAGTTGCAAAAAAAAAAAGTCAGTGAGTGAGAGAGTGGTGGGAATGAGAAAAAAAAGAAAAAAAAATTGAAAGAATAACACTCACACACACGAAAGTATCAGTGTATAGGACGATGCACCACCCACCACCCACTCCTCTCCCTCTCCTAAAATGGATATTGAAAACGTATCTATATTTGGTGAGAGAATGGTAAAGTATACCCGGATATTGAAATATGTTTTCCACTAGCCCGTGTTTTTCGATCGATGAGATTTGTAGTCGGAACGGGCCAAACAAATCAGTGACTACCAAGACCCTGAGTGGCTACCTACTACTACTGCTATTACTATTACTATTATTATTACTACGTCATTCGAAACTGTTCTATGGCAAAAGAGAATATTGAAATTTTATAAAGATGTTCTACGAGGAGTTGGTATGTGGGTCTGAATTACTTTTGTGTACCATTTGAAAAATATTTTAAAGAATATAACGTCAAATATATGATCATGTTTTTATTATATATAATAAAATTTCTTTTTTCATTGATTCGAAACAAATATAATAAAAATAATGATGTTAATATATAATGTTTAATAAATTAATTCGGTTTATACATATATATATAACTAATAAAATAATAAATATAAAATAATATAAATAATATAATAATAATATATATACATATAACTAAACTATATATTTATAGTATATTGTGTTTAAGTATATTATAGTATTATAATATAACTATAGTTTATATTATAATATAAGCTTATTATTTATATATATATATATATATATTTTAATAATTAATAATTCAATTATATGACGATAAAATAAAACGCATAATATAAATAAAAAAACATAATATATTAAATCCTTGATCCTTTAATAATATAAGGAACAAATTACTCGTGAATCCGTCTAGGATCAGGTGCAAACGGTTGAAGCAAGCAAGCAAGCAAGCAAGCAAGCAGACAGTAGTCACCTGACGAAATCCCTAACGTTAGTGTTAGATGATACTACTAGTCCAGAGGTATGGGGTTGAATGGGGGGTGTGGGGGTGTAACGGGTTAGTCTTGGGAGATTTGTGGACACGAAGATGAGTATAGCTCGTAGGCTTTAGTCCGTGCAAACGGGCAAGTCGATCTGGTAGCTGGATTTGCGGGATCGATGGACCGGAAGCATGCAATGAGAGAGAGAGAGAGAGAGAGAGAGGGAGAGAAACAGGAATTGGCAGCATGAACAGCAACCAGCAAGTGTGAGAATGAATAAGAGACAATGTGTGTGTGAGTGAGAGTGAGAAAGATAGATGGATCGATATCTCTCATGTGTATAGTCATCTAAACTAGTACCAACTACCTATCCTACACATAGTAAACCTAGCAACCCACGTGTACAAGGCGTGATGCACACAGGTACACATAAATATATACACCTGGTAACATGTGTATTGGTGGTGACAACACGTGGCACCTAGAGAAGGTTCCTACTTACTATAAGCCGAAGATCAATGCATCGAAATTAACAGTTGCTTCCGATTTAGTAAGATGCATGATTTGATACGTGCATTCATCTCAGTTCAAAGATAACAGACAATTTTCCATTGTTCCTACCTTTGTTTTGTTGTTAAGATTTTAAGATTTTAATATTTGGTATGTAACTGAATTGTTTGTTTATTAATTGTTAAATTAATTTAATACGAATTATAAGGGTTAGAAATTAGTATACAGTACTTTTAGTATATTTAATTATATTAATATTACTTTAAATAATATTTATAATTAAATAATAAAATTTTATTATATTATAATAAATAATATAAAATATCATAATATATTATAAAAAATATTAAATTATATATAAATATATAAATTTATTTTTATATTTATTTATTTAATTAATATTATATAGAAGTAAATTATAATAAAATTATATATATTATTAATTAAATAACTAATAATTTTTATATATTGTTCAATTATACAAAACATGAGATTTTTAATTTTCAATGTAAATTTTTTCTTTTTAATCAAGCTTAAATTTGTATATAAAATGCGAGCAAAAAAAATGTTATACATAGTTAAAAAGTTCTAATAAAAATAATATAAAAAAAAATTAGTATATAACAATTGTGAATAACGTGACAAATAGCAACTTTGTTAGAATATTAAGATGAAGATAAAGATGAAGAAGAAGATAAAGGAGGAGAAGAAGAAGAAGAAGAATAATAATGTGAAATATATTTTGGTGGGTAGTAATAAGGCCTACCTTGGTCGAATACAAGGCAGCGGGTGGTCTTGGCAGCGAGTCCCGGGGGCAGAGCGAACCTGTAGGCCGGGCCCAGCGACAGCCCCAGCCCCAGACCGAGCGCCTCCGCGCCGCATCGGCCCCCGAACACAGGCCCCACTAGAATCACCCATATAATATTAATAATCGTCATCTATTATGTGTTTAGAACGTTAATCTTCCAATATTTAATCTTTTTTTTTATATTTTTTTTTTTTCAAATAAACAACAAGAGAAAGAGATATTATTATCATTATCATTATCATTATTATTATTATAAATAATAATTAATTATTATTTGTATATATTTATTCTAAACAATTATACAACATTATAAAACACAACATTTATTGTATTGTATACAATTATACAACAGAACAATTATTATATTGTATACAATTATTATAGTATATTAATTAATTTATTATTTTATTAATCAAAATCTAAAAAAAATTATTATAGAATTATTTCATACATGTTAATGAAAATTAGGATTTTTTTTTCTTTTTCTTTTTTTTGTTATATTTTCTCATTTACATTCTCTCTTTCTCTTTCTCTATTGCTCTCTCTTTATCTCTCCCGCCCTATTTTCATCTTTCTCTGTTAATATTTTTTTCATTTGTATATCGAACGAAATCAGGAAGCGCAGTTGTATTTTTATTTAAGTACTATTTGCAATTAATTTAGTTTTATTTTTATTTTTATTTTTAAATTTAAATTTTCGTGATGAAATTATTTTTGTATCAACTCATGAAAAAATTTTTCTTTTTTTTTTTCAATAAATTTATGAAACAATTTATAGTAGTAAGTCGACCATAATTACAAGTATTATTAATCAAATTAATTAATAATTATAATATTGTTTAATTAAAATTGAACGATACCATTACCCTATCTAATGCAAAATCATTGTCCAAAATTTCATAGAAAAATTTGGTTCCATTTCTGCGTTTCCTGTGATAGTCAAATGCTTAAAAACAGAGAACGACGAGGTTCATGCACATAAAATGTTATAAATATATATATATATATTTATATTTATATATTTGATTTATATCTTCGAAAAAAAAAATTGGATTAGTTTGGGAGAAAAAAGTGTAATTCGATCGTTAGCAGGTTTTAAAAAGGATTACGGATTAATTATTATTCATACAGCGTATATGAGACGTTTATCATTAAAAAAAAAAATAAAAATACCAATAAAAAAAAGAAAAAAGAAAAATTGCAATTATTTCGTTCATTTGAAAGAATACCTGATAATAATGATCGTGAAATATGGCATCGAATTAAATATTTCAAAATCCCATACTAAATAATGTATAAAAAAAAAACAACGAAGAAGAAGAACAAATAAAATAAAATATAAAAAGTGAGAAAAAGGGGTAGGGGAAAAGTGGGGGTGGGTAAAGATATTATCTCAAAAAATATGAAGTCAACTGTCCTTTTCTCTTCTGTTCACTCATCTCCATCTACCACCCCCAACTACTCCTACTTCTGATCTCATAGTAATCGTTTTGATCTCTCGATAAGCCGACGGCATCATCATTATAATGTCACTTTAATATTCATGTCATTAAGAGATGAATTCTGGACTATGTATGTGAGTTTATTGCTTTTTAGTTTGGAATCGGCACGTGCCTACTTGAACTATCATCAACTCACCCTTCATCGAAACCCCTTTTTTTTGTTTTGTTTTTTTTTTATATGAACACCACCCTTAATAAAATCTTTGTTATTTAAATGCTTTTTTTCTTTTGTCATATATATTAACAATTTATATTAATATTTATATATTTATTCCTTTTATTTTTTTTACATCATATTTAATAATACAATAAAACATTGCTATTTAGTTTTATTTCAAATTTTAATGAAAACATTTTATCGTCAAGGTTTTCAAACGATTGCAAAAACAAAAATAAAAGCAAAACATTTGAAATATTCAAATAAAGGATTTTTTTTTTACATTTTTATTGTAGACAAATTAAAAATAATTTCAATTCGTTGAAACAAACTTAAGTTTACGAAAAATGTGACGATAAAACGAAGAATAAAATCTGCACGTCCTTTTTGAAAACAAACTTAATATTTTGTTATCCATTTCATTTCTAAAAAAAAAAAAAATTATAAAAAAGAAAAAAGAAATAATAAAATACAGAGTAACATCTAATTTTAAGAAGTAATGACAGAAAACTTTATAGCAACGTGTTCGCATTTGAATATCCAAAGAAACGAAATATGAGGATCTTTAAAGATTGATATACATATATACATACATATATATATATATATATATATATATATATATATATATATANATATATATATATATATATATATATATATATATATATATATATATATTAAAAAGAGAATAAGAGAACGTGGCCAAAAAAAAAGGAAGAAAAGGTTGAATTTCTACCTACACGTTTCAAAGATCTCAAAGACGTACATACATACATACATATACAATAACATATATATATATATATATGTTCCAAGATGCTTTATTATACTTAGCTAGATAGGTAAAAGAACGTTTATATAGGAAAGAAGTGAGAAAGTAAGAAAAAAAGAGAAGAAAAATAAAAATAAAAAGAAGATGGTTAGATACAATGCTGACAAGAGCCCCATAATCTAAATTCATGTCCGTCGGATCCCTCGGAGGATAAGTATTTACCCGTAGCATAATGCCAGAGGCTTAACATACTTTTTTAAATTGCGCCTTTGAGATGCAGAACGAACAGATCTGAAATTCTCTCTCTCTCTCTCTCTCTCTCTGTCTCTCTCACTCTCTCTCACTCCCACTTTTTCTTTCATTCTTTTCATTTCTTTCTTTTCAAATTTTTTACTCGACGTTTTGCCTTTAGTAGCTTACACGCTGATTAAGACACCCGATACAATTAGGCGCCGAAAAGAAGCACAAAAGATGATGGCTTTGAGAAGATGAGGGTGGGTAGTGCTGGTTGTGGTAGGAAAAAGTAAAAAGGGAGGAGAGGGGTAAAGCCTCAGGCATTCTACATGCCTATGGTGAGATCGACTATAACGGGTGTTCCACTTGAAAATGAAAGAACAAAAAAAAGAAATATACCAAACGACTTCTAGAAAAGACCATTACTATAACTTACGAACGAGTAATAGTAGTAACTCAACGTATATAAACAAGAAATACGATTCACTGTAAACTTATTCCAAAGATAAAATGACCTGATCGACGTGAACGATCACTTCCGTTCTACTATATAACTACGTTCATGTCTCTTTATATATAAATGTATTATATACTATTTCTATGTATATATATATATATATATATATATATATATATTACGTTGAAAGTCAACATCGATAGACGTTTCGGTTTTGGTTATATTCACGTTTAATCGGAAAACATGTCGACGTTTATTAGCTTTTTTTCAATTCACTATAACACTATGTATCTTTCTATCTCTCTCTTACACATACACACATACACATATATATGTATATGTGTAAATATATAGATGGATAGTAGGTTTGATCATCATCGATCGACCATGACGACACATCAAGTTACATACACATCATATACTTGTCTTTATAGCAAAACTCGATAATAAACGTAAAACCAAAAACCCATATGGAAAATATTTTCTACATTTTGCTTCGTTAAAATCTTTCTTTATTATTATTATTGTTATTATTATTCTTATGATGATCATCATCGTAGTAATAGTAATCGTAGTTATAGTCCCTCAACTTTGTCGTCACGTTATCATCTTTGTCCGTGTTGCCATTACTACTATTATTATTATTATTATTATTATTAGTTTAATGTTGTCGTTTCTTCAAAGATATTTTATTTAAAAAAAAAAAATGCGAAGTATATTGCTTGCATTCCATCGTTTATTATTGTAATTATCTAACAGAAAGTTCGTAGCTCGTTAAATGTCATACTAAGTTTTATAATTTGTATCGAAATAGTATGCGTGTGTGTTTGTGTGTGAGAGAAAGAAATTAAAAAAAAAAAAGAAAAAAAAATAGGAGATAGAAATAGAAAGGGTACTATTACTCCTATTCGATAAACAGTGACAGCTGGCACACATCGAGAATGAATATTGGAAAACCGAAGAAGAAATCTACGCTCGTACGTTTCTTTTTGTTTAACGAGCAACAACTCTGATTTTACGCTAAAGGATTTTAGTTATTAGCTTTATTACAGGCTCGTTAAAGATCTCAGAGAGGGAGGGGAGAGGGTAAAAAGAAAGAAAAAAAAATGATTAGCTCGTAAATAAGTTCAAAAACTTGTTCGACAGCGTGTACGCGTGTGTCTTTGTAAAAAAAAAAAAAAAAAAAAAAACCCATTGCAAGCAACGACAATTTCTTTTCTCCATAAATTTTTCTTTTTTATTTATTAGAAACTAACATAAGTAGCACTTAAAGTGTTTATTATCTTATCGAATGTTTGAAATTCCTTTGCATAATTTACGAATTAAAAAACTTTCATTTTTATATTCAATTTTCTATAAAGTATTTTTTTTTTCATTTTCTAATAAAAAAATCTCTACTTTTGGTTACTTCAAAAAGAGAAAATTCATTTCTTTTTTCAATAATAAATATTTTAAAATTAATTTATCGGAAAACTTTAAGCAGATAATGTAGATAAATAATTTTTTTCACTGATATAACAAAAAACGTTAACCTGTATACAATATTAACTGTAATTATAATATTACAAGGACACATCACTCGATAGATAGTTAAGGCAAGGGATGGAAAGGTAGGGTATGGAAGGGCAGGGTAGGGCAGGGCAGGGCAGACCAGGGCAGGGCAGGGTTGGTCCGGACCGTACCGGACCGGACCGGACCATACGTCAATTACACGATTTCAAGCGAAATATCGTAATACGAGGAATCCAAATACTAAATTAATTAATTTACTCGAAATCGTTTTGCGAATGAATTAATGATTCTCGCAGATACATTCCCGCAGAAATTAGTATCGCTAAATAATATAATAATAATAATAATTATTATTATTATAACAACATAAAAACAATAATAATAATAATAATAATAATAATAATAATAATAGCAAGACAACAACAACAACAATCATCATCATCATCATCGACAAATATAGCAAAATAACGATGATGATAATGATAACGATGAAATAATAATCGTTTCCTGTTTAAATTTCTAGTCACATTGGTAGAATAATTGTAAAGATAGATGATCGAGTTGATACTGACGATAATTACTTCAAACCGATCAAAAATGTAAACGATATTGTTAATTTTACATAAACTATTAGGATGATATCGAGGAACATTGAAAATACAAAATAAAAAAAAAATAAAAAGATACAGACAGTAGATCAAATAGTGTAGTCATATTTTAAATGGGACACCTTGTAGATGAGGAAAGAAAAAAAACCGATGAGTAAAGGCGTAACGAATTGCATGAGTTTCGTTTTCTGCTGACAGACAAATAATAATAATAATAATAATAATAATAATAATAATAATAATAATAATAATAATAATAATAATAATAATAATAATAATNAATAATAATAATAATAATAATAATAATAATAATAATAATAATAATAATAATAATAATAATAATAATAATAATAATAATAATAATAATAATAAGTAACCAATGGTTCTTCTTTCAATTTTTCTTACCATAACTAAACTACTATTCTGAGTTAGGCTACCAGTGATACACCTTTTATATTGTAAAATATAATATATAAATTTTAATAATAATATTAATTAGTAAATAATTGTTTAATAAATACAATTAATTAGATATAATATTGATAATAATATTTATATTATATTGTAATAATATATATATTTATATTTATTATATATATTATATTAAATTATATTATATATATATATATATATATATATATATGTTTATATGTAATATATATGTATATATTGTATTTTACACTATATATAATATTGTATATTATAATATATTTATAAAAATAATATTATATAAAATAATATAATATAGTATAATATAATAGTATTCTATATTTATATCTTTTTTCACTAATATTATTATTATTATTTTTATTATTATTATTATTATTATTATTATTAATATTTATTTATTTATTTATTTGCAAATGTTATTTGTTTATTTTCACTGAGATGATCAATATGATTTTTTCTTTCAAATAATTGTATACAAAATAATTCAATGTGGTTTGATTTTAAATAGTCAAATGATATACACATTTGAATTACTATGATACTATAGTTTTAGAAAATCGTTAACTTATGTTAGAAGATTATCATGAATAATAACATTTGGTTTTGCTTGGAACGTAGAATAAACGACGTTTATCGTGCTCTAACTTGACTCTAATCGTTCTTTACGAAGGAGACATGGCAAACTGGCGAACGATCTGCTAACCTACCTCTTTAAACACGACTATAACGCATCTTAATTATGCGAGGAAAAGAAAGGAAAAAAAAAACATACCAGGAAAAAAAATGTGATGACGTTTTGTTATAACTATAAATACAAGGATACTCGTAAAATTAAACGTTAAGCCACATTTATTCTATACAAGGTGCTTGAATAATCGCAAAACATTCACGTATTATACGTATGTGCGAATTTTCACACATATGCATAGATATTTGTATTTAACTACTTAGACGTATGACATAAACGTGCAGAATCTTTTTTTTTTCTTTTTTTTTTCCTATCGTTCATGGTAATTAGATTATATTCGCCAATATCATCATGGTCGTTAAATTTTTTCAAAATTGGTTTCGCAATAATTTTTTTTCTGTTTTAAAAAGGATCGAAAATGTTTCACGATCATTTATTTATTTATCCCTTAAATATAAATATTTTCAAATTAATCAAATTATTTCAGATTTTGTTTGGATTGGATTTGATAGTTTGGATTTTTAATTATTTATTTATATATTTATAACAATAATTTCTATTTCGATTTAAAAAATTCTTATTAACGATTTATTATACTATATTTTTTTAAATAAAATTTATCTAAATAGATAATAATCTAGAAAAGCAGTATTATAATAATAATAATTCAGACAAATATCGTAAAATATTAAATAAATAATATTTAATCGTAAATTTTCGTTAATAATAAGTTAACTTAATTACGTTCGAGTATATAAAACAAAAAAAATAAAATAAAACAAGTTGAGAGTAAGTTAATACTTGAAATAAATAAATACGAGTATCTTAACTCTCCCCGAAAAAGGCGAGATGGTTTCTTCTTCTTCTTCTTCTTCTTCTTCTTCCTCTTCAATACGAAATAAAATAAAAGAAAAGAAAAGAACAGAACATAAATTTAAAAAAAAAAAAATCTCAAACAGACATATCTCGATAGAGATGTCTCGTTTCCCACGTAATGGAGAAACTTCTTTTTTATTTCTTGTCGTGAGTATCTCACCAACGAGAACTAAACTAATCGATAATCGAGGGGGAAGGAGGAAGTATAGGATTTTCTTTTGATCGATAGTTACATGTGATAGATAACGATAGTAATACACCCAGAAATAAACAAAAACAAAAATAAAAAGAAAATAAAAGGAAAGAAAGGAAAGGAAAGATTGAGTTAACTAACTAAATAAAATAAAAAAATTAAAATAAAGAAAATAAAAAAGAAAAGATTGTATTATCTAACTAAATAATAAATAAAATAAAATATAAAGAAAGAAAATAAAGAAAGTAAAGGTTGAATTAACTAACTAAATAACAAAATTAAAATAACAAAAATAAGAAAGCAAAGATTGAGTTACGTAACTAAATAAAATAAAATAAAATAAAATAAAAAATAAAAAAGCAAAGGTTGAGTTACCCAACTAAATAAAAAATAAACTAAAAAAAAATAAAATAGTAAAGATTGAGTTAGCTTACTAAGAAAATAAAATAATAAAAAAAAATAAAGAAGGATTACTATAATATCGTGGGTATTATCCAAAAGGGGTAGATCAATACGATCATAGATCTTAGGAAGGATCTACATGAATGAACGTACCCATCGAAGTATCGGAAGCAAGATGACGGTAAAAGGACCAAACGAGGAAACACAAATAAAACAAAATAAATAAAGAAATCAAAAGAGAGAAACAGAAAGATAGAAAGAGGAAGAAAGAGAGAGACATATCGAGAGCCATAGAAGGAAGATCAAGGAGAAAAGTATCTCATGCGATAGCACTGATCGCGTCCGAACAGCTGACAGTCGATCTTTGCGATCTTAATCTGGTCCTTGGTTGTTCGCAAGAACAACGAAACGTTCCTGCTACTGTTCCTGCTACTGCTACTGCTAGCTACTACTACACTTTACAAAAGTATAAGATACCTTTACTTACTTGGCAAAAGCTAAAAGTAAGAGAGTAAGAAAAAAAAAGAAAGAATAAAAAAAATCGTTGAATCTCGATCGAAAGGAGGATGAGAGGAGAATCCGTCTGTCGGTCCCGTCGACGGCGGTCCAGACCAACCGACCGGATCAAGATACCCTGAATAATTCATTGCGAGAAACAGGACTACTCTCTTGACTCGAGTTGTAGTCAACAAGAGAGAGACAACAACACACGGAAAGAAATAAAGATAGACAAAGATAGATAGAGAAAGATGTTTCCTCTCTGTTTGCACTTTCCTACCCTACCGCTCACCCTCACCCCAACCCTCACCCTAACCATCATCTTCATCTTCATCCTCATCCTCATACTCATCCTCATACCTCATACTCATACCTCATACTCATACACTCATTCTCATACTCAAACTCATACATGTACTTGTACTCATATTCGTACTCTGACTCAAACTCATACACTCATATTCATATTCTTACTCATACTCATACTGATCCTCATATTCATACTCATACTCAAACTCATACATTCATCCTCATACTCATACTCATACCTTACACTCATATTCGTACTAATACTTCATACTCATACTATCTCTCTTTCTCTCTCACACATACTGTCACTTCTTCCAATCTACAACACACCCTTTTTCAAGTTTATTTCATACTTTTTTTTATAGTACATTTTCATTTTGATAAATGTACGAGTTAACTGAATAGAAATCACTTAATTTTCTCTACTCTTCCATCTTCTTCGATAGATTCCTCCTTTTTTTTCTTTTCAACAGAAAGAAACAGAGTCAGAGTGAGTGAAAAAGTGAGAGAGAGAGAGAGAGAGAGAGAGAGAGAAAGATCTTGTTTCCTTGGAGAAGAGAAAATACCATGTACGTTATTCTCAAGGAGATCTTTCACGGTTCGGATAACGAGACGTATGGTCAACGAGATCGGTCTGTCCTCGAGACGACGAGTGACGAGTATCGTTGACGAGATACATGGGGGACAAACATACAAAGGTGGTGTTAGTGATGGTGGTGAGATGGTGATGGTGGTGGTGGTACGGTAAGCATATGACGAAGAACCAAAAGAATAGAAAATGCCAGACTCACTCACTCTGTGTGTGTGTGTATGTTGTGTTGTGTGTGTGTTCCTATGAGAGATGCGAACTGGATTGGGTTGCAACGAGTTAACCGGCTCGCTACTTCCCGTGAGATCCTGCCTTTCATCTTTCATACAACATTTCCTTAAAGGTACACTAGAGAATTATACTATATTTACCCCCACCTCCTACCCTTCAACCTACAAACACTGACTGAATCCTATAATCTATGATCTTATTTAAACCCTAGTGTAAAAAGAGTACCAAGTGGTAAGGTACAAAGTAGATATTGTAAAAACTACACTAAGATAAGTAAAAAAATGTCCAGTTAAAATAGACCATAAAATAAAACCTTTCTATACGTAAATTACCATTTATTATAGTCTAAATAATTTTATTATAAAAACAAAAATAGATTGTAACCAATATCAAGTTATCAATTGTCATATCATTTATCATCCAACATAAAATTATCCGAATTATTCAATTATCCTGTCAAAGATAAATCTAAAAAATTGCAAAGTATACTTCGATTCAAAAAAAATAAAAGAAAATAAAGAAGGTGTATAAAAAATTCATCAATCGGTCAATCGAAATGAAAATCTAGTTGGTTACTCGACCAAAAAAAAAATTAAAATAAAAAAAATATGAACAAGTAGTAGTAATAATAAATGTGAAGAGAAATAGAGAATTGAATGAGAAAACATACGGAGAGGGAGGGGGATTGAGGGGTTGTTCTTGTGACGAGCCTGTTTGGGACGATAATCGACGTCGATTTTCAACGTAGTAGTAGCCAACAGCAGCAGCAGCAGTAGCAGCAGCAGCCGGCGTGTATCGATTGTGGAAAGACTAATGGCCACCGCGGTTAACCGTATTATCCCACAGCGGAAGTTCGCCATTTGAAACGGGAACATAAATAGCGTTGGCCATCGAATCGTCCACTTCAATATTAGTTTAATAATCGCGGATACACGATCGGCTTGGTAACAAACTTTACAGGCCGCGATTCTTCCCGTTAATTTCAAATTCAACTAAACGTTAAATGAGGTAAATTGGAATAGAAACAAAACAAAAAAATTATTACTAGCTCGTATAGTTCGTATTTTGTTAATTTGTTTAAAAATATAGCATATAGTTGTTAAAGAATTTTTTAGACGATCAGATAAACTTTAGAGGTCACGATTTTTCCCTTAATTTAAAATTCAACTAAACGTTAAATAGGAAAACTGGAATAGGGACAAAATAAAAAGTTATTTTTAGCTAGTAAGGTTCATATTTTTTGTTAGTTTGTTTAATATATAAATTAAATAAATTTTATAATTATTAATCAATTATAAAAATAAATAAAACACATACTTTCCAAAGAATTTTTTAAACGGTCAGGTAAACCAATAAAAAAAAAAATAATAGTACAACTACGAAGTTTAAAGAAAAAAAAAGAAGAAAAAAGAGGCCGTTCAAGATTCTTTATTAATTTTATAACTTTTTCATAAAGTAACAAGATTGCTGTTGCTGCTACTTGGGGATCGAGGGATTGATATACTCGTGCATAGTTTACTGATTCTCCTATCTTATTTTCTTTTTTTTTTATCTTTCAACAAAGTAGTCTGAACCTCTACGTAGTTTATTCGCTTTTGGTAGAAATTCCAAAGATTTTTTAGCATCGGACCATCCTCCTTGCTATCTCCCACCTGCCTCCTCCTACCTTCACCGTCTTTGTCCTGTTGAAATCACGAAACTCGAAGGAGGAAGAGAGGGAGGAAGAGGGACGATCGAGATTGCCACCCGAAGAAGGGCCTCCAACAGAAACTCTTGGGTACCATCGAGAGTATATGCCCCCAAACTTTCTCAGGGCGTTCAAGTTTCATAGTGGTTGATATTTCATACAGAGTTGGGTAACTGGGTACCCCTTTCGTTGAGACCCTGTGTCCACTCTCTGTACCTTGCCCTAACGTCCTCCTCACCTATATTGTTCAAGTATTATCATACTTTCTCTCTCTCTCTCTCTCTCTTTGGTGTACTCAACACCCTCCACCACGTATTTGTTACCCCATTGAGCAAAAGTGTGGTTTCGCGTCCGGTTCGAATGTTTCGTAAGGCTTCCTTCAATTCTTCTTCTTCTTTTTTTTACACTTTTGGAAATCTTATTATTGGTGTCATCGAGCAGTTCGAGAGTTACTTTCACCAATATCAAAATATGTCATGGACATTGATACAAATATGAGCAAGATGTTTTAATAACAGGTGATTCGTAACAGGTTGAGATTAAAAAAAAAGATTTATTGTTATCCTGAGTTTTGGTTAACTTTTTGGAACATGGCGGGATTAAAAGTATCCCCCTACCACCTTTTTGATGCTCATGTAATGTATCAATTGGAACATTTTTTATCCCACCTCGAAATATTACTGCAATAGCTACATATTTCTTCAAAAAATTGATGTATATAATACGCAACACATAGGGTTATTTGATTATTTGAAATCCTGTACTACAAAGAAGTTAATTAGATCAATTTGATAGGGGTGTCCTTCCCCTATCAAGTGAAAGAAATTCACTTGGAAACGTATCATTAACGTCTTCGAAAGTTTTCGATAGGATCGCTCGGATCTCGGGGAACTCGAACAAACGACACAACAGTGGGTTGGTACCACCAACTCGTAAAAAAGCATCCAACAGTTTCCAAGAGTAGAGTTAGGGAAGGGGGGTTAGAAGTTAACGTAAGAGAAAATACGAAGGAAGTGGATTCAAGAAGAAGAGACAGAAGCCTGACTATATATATGTATGTGTTTTTGTGTGTGTATACACACGTTGGTTGTCCTATTTTGCATTAAACTCGCATTCCGTGGCGAACGATTAAGACTTAAGAGGAACCGCTTGTCCGGTTGGGTGAGAGAGTCAACGGGAAGAGTCCGAACGAATGAATGTTCTCATTGTCCTACCCGTGAGAAACAAACGGCACGCGCTTCTTTCACAAACGTAAATTCGATATAATTAAATAAAACCTTGTATCGTTTACTTGGGGATCTCTGCCACCTATTCGAGTTACTGCAAGAAATAAAAAGAAAATACTAAAATATATATCTTTATATATAAAAATTCAGTGTCACATTGTTTTGGTTTCCAATGAACTTTGAAACTACTGAAACTGATTCTTAACAAAAATTTTTTGTATTTTGTGTAATTTCTTTTTAACTTAGTACAATAAGATAGTTTTTATAGCGATTATTTGTTAATTTTTATTGCTAATTTAAAGGATTTATTTATTTAGAGGTTATCTAAGTCTCTAGGTTCTGTAAGTTTTTCAATAGATGGTGTTGCATTGCAATACAATTATTTCACGTTTTTTTTCAGATTTTCATACAACTTAATTAACCTTACTTTATATATTTTTTCGTTTATTATTATTTTATGTGTTGTTATAATTTACTAAATAATTTAAAATTATATTAAATCAACATTTTTATAATAGGATAGTTTTTATCGCGATTATTTGTTATTTTTTATTGTTAATTTAAAGGATTTATAATATAAAGGTTATTTAGATCTTTAGGTACTAAAAATTTGCAATAAATGGTGTTGTATTACAATTCAATTATCTCACGTATTTTTCAGATTTACATATGACAAAACTAACCTCACTTTTTATATTTTTTTTTTTTTTTAGTATTATTATTATTAAATAATTTAGAATTATATGAAATCAACATTTTATAACAAATATATATATATAAGAAAACAACATGAGAAAAAAAATGAGATAAATAAAAGGAATAAAATGAAATGAATTCCAAAGAAAAAGAGAAAGAGAAAGAGAATGGGTTTTGAGATACCAAATAAACACAAAATCGATTGAATGAGAGAGAAGAACAATCGATTGTTTCACATTCGATACGATCAGCCGAGTTACCCCATCGATGCAGTAAATCGACGATGCTAATCTCGAACTATAAGCGAAGTTTAAGTTGGGATTCGTGTTGAGAAGAAAGGGGGACGCCCTCTCCCACCCCCACTGATTCGTGTAAGAATTCAATATAAATATATGCAAACCTTTAAAAAGGTATTTTGAGAAAGTCGGTGTCTCGGTGTGTCTTTTCTTTTTATTGTTGGTATTACTTTTCACGATTACTGAATAACCCTTTTTCTTTTTTTACCTGTATACTATACACACGTACACCTGTATATCTGTTAACGTGAAAGTAAAGAGAATAAAAAAGGAAAAAAGAGAGAGAGATGAGAGAATGTGTCATTTGATCGAAGATGAGAAGCCGTAGAAAGATGCGGTGATTTTTCATTCGTGATATCGAAAAAATTCACGATTCTTATAAAAAAATTTGGTATCTTAAAAGTAGATAAAGATAATCTTTAATCTTTAATGTTATAAATGTTTTTTATGATTTGTTACATCTTTCTAAATTACTGATTTACTTTATTCGATGATTTCAGGTGCCTTCTATCAAAACTCGAACATTTAATATTATATTATTTATATTTTTTGCTTTTCTTTTTGTTTTTATATTTAAATATACTTTTTAATTGCAAGTAAAAACATTCGACACTTAGAATGAAACAACCTAGTTTTTCGTGTAACTATTTATTTTATTTATAGAAATTTAATAAAAACGTGTAAAATAATTGTATCCTATCAAAAATGACACAACTTGTACATAGTATTGCAAAACAGATTAAAAGGAAAAATAATTAAAAAAAATATAGAAAGAAACTTTGGTAAAAAAAAAAAAAAAAAGTCGCGGTTGAAAAGTCAAATTATTGTGTTTATCGGAAGGGGAAGAATTAAAACAAAAAAAAAATAAAAAAAACATCGCACTAATTTTACACGAGCTATAATCCTTCCCATAGACTAGAGAGAAAGAAAGGATTGTTGGAGAGAGAAGGTGGTGGAAGTTTGGTCGTTTATGTCTCTTTCGTGCAGATCGGAAGAAAAAGAAACGTGTAGGGGGTTGTTGTCGGTTAAACGAAGGGAGAGAAAGAGAGAAAACGAGGGTCGAATGCCCTGCCCTATCGGAATTATTCCGACCAGTCATCGGGACTTATGCTACTTATGGGATTACATAGGTATTAGCTTTCGAGAGCTTGTTCTCTACCGTTTTGCCGAAAGAGAGATATATCCGTGATAAAGCCCGGTCACCAGGTACTTTCTACCTAGATTATATATATACATATATCTATCAATGTGTGTATAAACGTATACGAGCGTGTGTATATGTGTTAGACGAGAACATTCGTGAAAGATAGAAATGGCAAGTTAAACGTAACGCAAGCACATTTTCTCGTTTTCACATGTTCTCCCCCCACTCACCCCTTTTCTTAATTTTCAACTCTTCCAAGTATCTTACTTTCATTCATGTCTTTTTTTTGGGGGGGGGGGAGAAATTCTTATATTCGATCACTATGTGTGTACTAGAAACGTTCACAATTGTTTTGTGTAGGAAGAAAATTTAATTTAAAAGAAAAATATTAATTTAACCCCCTTTGGGTAGATATTTATTTAAAAATTACTTTGAAATGTTATAATAATTTTAAATTAATATTAAATATAATAATAATTTATATTAATATAAAAATTACTTATTACTTTGAAATAAATCATAATGAACTAGTAGTTAAATTTCGTTTCATGATTAGAAAAATATTTTCTTGAGAAAATAAGATGGAAATAATAGAATAATTACATAGAAAACACAAAATAATATTGAAACAATAATAAAATTAAGATCACAAAATAATATTGAAATGATAAAAGAAATAAATAAAAAACACAAAATAAGAAAATAAAAAAGAAAAGAAAGTGAAAAAGAGAGAAAGAGAAGGAACGATTTAAGGGTAAGAAAATCGATTAGTCGGTTCGCGTGGCAAAAGAATCTTAGCGACGTGAATAAGAAAAAGACGAAAGGAAAAAATACTAAGAGAAAGAAAGAGAAAGGAGAGAGAGAGAGAGAGAGAGAGAGAGAGAGATGGTTTCAAGGAGAGACTACTTAAAAAATCTCAACGTTTAATGTGCGTGCGCGAAGGAATTTTTTTCGGCACGGATTCTCCTCGTTTCGCCTTTAACGAGGAGGAATCCTCACCCCCACACCTACACCCTCACCCACACCCTCGATCCGTTAAACACTCGGTTGAACGTGGCCCGCTGGTATATATAAAAAGAGGCCCTTTTCCACCCTCTCTTTTCGAAAGAGAGAAAGAGTAAAAGATAGAAAGAGAGAAAGGGAGAAGGGGAGAGGGGAGGAGGGGTGGATGGTGGTGGTGGTTCGTTGCTCTTCTTGCCGTCTGCTCGTTCTACTAGCTCTCGGAATCTTTTCCCTGTAATTAATTTAAGAGGGCTCGCTTGAGTTACTACATCTATCTTTCTCTCTCTCTTTCTCTCTCTTTCTCTCTCTTTCTCTCTTTATCTATCTATCTTCTTCTCACTCAAGTCAGATGGGTGAATCTTCTTCGGGTAAAACTCGCTAAGAGTCTCGTGGCATCTCGCGGATCACCGAGAAAACGAGAGGAGGGTTGCTTCTTATACTCTCTTTCGTTATTTTCACCCCCCCTTCTTCACCCTTCACCCTTACCCTAACTCCTCTACCTTTCCTTATTCCTCTCTAAATTCTACTGGAATTATTTTCCTCATTTTGCTCTCTCTCTCTCTCTCTCTCTCTCTCTATCTATCTATCTATCTTACTATTTTTTTTCTAATGTTCAAATCGATTCAATTGCTCAAAATTATTTAATATTTTTTTGGAATATTATATTCTGATGATAAGAGAGAGAGAGAGAGAGAGAGAGGAATAATTTTTGTTTTTTAAATTTAAATATAAATAAATTATTTTAACATTGTTTTTATTTTATTATATAATATTTAATATTTAATATTTAATTATTATATAATATTATTTTGTTGAGAGGGTGTTGGGAATATTTTTATTAATTTTCTATGCATTCCTTAGCATTGATAGGTCAAATTAGTGTTCATTATATTCTTATACACAATTTGACGAATTCAATTAATTATTAATTTTACATATGACAAATTAAAAATAGAAAATCAGTATACTTGTTTTATATCAACTTTTGCAAATCATTGAAATCTATTGCAATCTTTTTTTGCAAAAATAATTAAATAAAAGTTAATTTTTATCTAACCCTATGTAAGTTCCACAATTATATTTATTTTTTAATAATAAATTATTATAAATACTTTAATAAACAGTTTAATAAATAGTTTTGTTTTTGTATTTCATCAACTCGAAATTTATCTACCTGTTGTCTTCCTTTCCCTTTTTCTTCTCTCTCTTTCTAATTTGAAACTTGACTTGATTCTTTAATACTTTATTAAATCTTCTTCTTTTCGTATTGTTTTTGTTTTTCATTATAGGTATTTAACAATTTTTATCTATCTTATTTCAAACCCTTATTCGTTCTCTCCTTTCTCGCGTGGTTGATCGTCGTCGTCATTCGTTCGTTCATTCATTCGCAACGACGGAAATGGTTTTCCACTTGGGAAACATCAAAGAAGGATAAAACTTAACTCGAGTCATCGCCCGTTTTACGAATACGATCTAAATCTCTTTCTCTCTCTCTCTCTCTCTCTCTCTCTCACACACACACACAACACACACACACACAAACGCACACATATTTACTCACTCACTTTTTCCATTTCTCAAATTCGTTTTATTTTTTTTAATTTATTTCAATTGTCAAGCGTTATTATGAGTATAATCAATTATTTAATCAATTAACTTAATTTTTGTGTGCAGGTAAATGGATTTAAGAAAAAAGGGGGTGGTTAAAATAAACGTATTGTACACAAGTATAGAATTCAATCGTAGTTCGCAAAACGCAAGTAAGCGGTTTTTAAAAAAGATCGAAACGGCTCTCTTAGCAAAGGGAAGAACTGCTTTTTTGTCGTGTGGAAGCTGAGAAAGAGATAGCAAAAGATACAAATAAAGAAAGAAAGAAAAAAAGTGAAATGCAGGACCGATCTCAGAGGTTGTAAATCCGCGTGCCATCGAGAACGTGCCGGGAGTACAGTAGTCCTAAGTTGTCGCAGAACGTAAGACGTTGCTGCTGCTGTTAAGGGCGACAGTGTTGTAGCCCTGTGTGTAGGAAAGAGAAAGGTAGAGGACCCAAGAAGGAGGGAGGAGGATGAGAACTTGAAGAAAACGAAAGAGATAGAAAGAGAAAAGTAAAATACCGAGAGATGGGTGCTACCTACCTACGTAAAATGAGAGAATGAGATAGTAAAAGGGAGAGAACGAAAAGGGAAAGAGAGAGAGAGAAAGAGAGTGGTAATCCAAGATTTATCCTCGAAGAAGACTGTGACATTGAGAACGTTGGGCAAACGATTCGGTTGAAGGGGGCTACCGGATCCCCTAGACTTTCACGAACTACACCAGGGTAACCGATTCGTAAGGAAAAGAGAAACGAACAAGAAGAAAAGGGATACCAAACGAGTTGGCTAAAGTGCAGGTGTCTGGAATCCTTCCCGAAGGACGCCCCTTCCCACACCCACTCTGACAAGATTGTGTAAGGTCTTGATAGCGATTCACTTTCAATAAAATATAGGTATATACTTTATTTGCACTTTTTTCATTCTATTTTGTTTCTTTATTTCCTCAAATACAATTAATTAGTTTCTTTCTCGACTAGTATAATTATGTTGAGCTAATTCAATTTGAAATATTAGGTTTGTTAGAAATAAAATGACAGAGGGAAGATTCGTTCAAAGATTTAGTATTACTGGTGCTAAATTTAAGATGTTAGGTCAAATGATACGGTCATGCAATTTAAATAAAAAAAAAGAAAAATTATTGCAATAAAAATATTGTCTTCAAATTATATCAAATTGGGTAAAATTCTCATATGCTTATTATAATATATTCTTTTTTTTAACCCATTCGAGACCACGACTTTTTTCAAACACGGTTTCTAGATTCTACCATTTCTTTTTTTTTCCATTAAATTGCCAACTTCACAATGCTAAATTTTATTTTCTATACTCTAATTTACCAAATCTTATTTTCTTTACTCAAAATAACTGATAATAGATCAGTATGATTGTACACTGTGTGCAAATGGTCTCAAATGGGTTAAAATATTTATTTAATTAACTGTTCACAGTATGAATAAAAATATACAAAGTATCAGATAGGTTTAATGTTAATAATTTGAATTGGCAAATGTCTACGAGTTGTTCTAGTTTAAATCGATAGATAAATAGATAGATAAATAAACTAGATAGATATTATAGATACAAACTCGTACTCAATATACATTAATCGAGTTTGTATTTATGTACAGGCTCAAAGAAGGTGTTATAAAAAAATAAAAAATAAAAATAAAGAGAAAAAGAGAAAGAGAGAATCTAAAGTGGTTGAAAAGAAGAGGCCAACGAGAAGGAGGTGCGAGACCGGGTCTTCGTGATAAATCCTCTGCAACCAATGGTAGCAGAGGCCGATCTTCACGATTAAAGTAAAATATATGGCAGCTTTAATTACGAAGAAGATTTTCTAACGCGAGAGCATTGGCCAATGCTCTCTCTCACAGTCTCTCTGAACATCTTCTATAAGAGATAACCAAAAAAAAAAAATTTTTAAAAATAAAACAAAATAAAAAATAAAAATAAAAAAAAAAGAAATAAAAATGAAACAGATAAAGATAAAGATAAAGATAAAGATAAAGATAAACAAAAAATATTGGTACCGAAATTAAAAAGAGAAAGAGAATGATGAGAATGAAAAAAAGAAAGTGAGTGAGTGAGAGAGAGAGAGAGAGAGAGAGAGAGAAGGAAAAAAATAAAAAGAAACAGATAAAGATAAAGAGAAGATATTAGTAGCAAAGTTTAAAGAGAAAGAGAATGATGAGAATGAGAGAGTGAGGGAAAAAGAAAGAGAAAACAAGGAACAAGAGGGAGAATCTCTGAGATGCATTATTCATGGGGTGTGAGAAGATACGATATGTTCCAATATGTGGCCCCTGCCCATACTACTACTGCTACTACTACAACTACTTGGCTACCCAAGCACAAAACCTGAGAACACGATGCCGAAAGAGGAAGCCCTGCCTGTAAGCTGCTGAAAATTGCTCCTCTCAAATTTTCACGTAATTTAGGATACCTACGCGTTACTCCTAACCCCTACACGATTCTCTTTCTATCTCCCTATTCATCTCTCATCTCTCATTCTCATTCTCATTCTCATTCTCTCTCCTGTTCCTTTTTTAGTTTTGGATTTTTGTTTTATCTATAAATTTCTTTCTCTTAATTTTTTACTTTCTTTTTGATTTTCTTATGACGAAAGTTTTGTAAAGGAAATTTTATTTTATATGAATAATATATTATAATAATTAACTAAAATAATTTTAATTTTTAAATTGAAAATTTATAATTTAAAAAAAAATTATAAAATTTAAATTTTATAGTAAAAAAAAATTTAATATATAAAAAATTTATAATAAATAATATGAAATAAATATTATATATATAAATATATTAATAAAACATATTATTTTATATTATATATAAAATTGGAATATTAAATTATAATATTAAAAATATATATATGTAATTTAATTATTATATTAAAAAATATAAAAATAGTAATAAAACAAAAATTTAATATTAAATTATTATAATATTACAAGAGTCGTACCTATGTAAAAAAAAAATACCCTACTTTACTCGTATAATATGAAATTTCCATTTTCATTTACTTTTCTTTTATTTTAAATCTTATTTTAAAATAAAATACAAAATAATTATTATATATTAGTCTTAGGTATATATATATATATATATATAGACACCATAATCCGATCGAACGAATGCGTCAAAGTCGTCGAATAATCCGAGCCATTAAAAGCATTTGTCACAATGAAATAAAGGTGTCCGTCCGTGAATTCGCAACGATGCGAATTTATATACACGCAAATATGTATCGCATTTCTCCTTTTTTTTTCTCTCTCTCTCTCTCTCACCCTTTCTTCCTTCCACAGCCCTCAAACCCCCTTCCCTTGTTTCCTGTTTTTCTCTACTCTTCCTACGCTTCTTCCTTTTTTTTCACCCCTATTTTTTTTATATATTATTATTACTATTATTATTATTATTATTATTTTTAACATCCCATAAAAATCGTATACCTGCCCGCTCAATTGAAAAAAAATATATATATGTATGTGTGTGTGCATGTGCATATATTTATTTATTATTCCAATAACGTCCATTTGTATTTTCCCGTGTAGTAATTGTTATAATGTCATCGTTTAAATACGTCAGAATTATACAAAAAGGGTAGTAGAGGGGGTGGTAAAGGTATAGGTAGAAGAAGAGTGAGGGAAAAAAGTGGAAGGGGTAAAATAGGAATAACGCGACAAATCTTTTTATATCCTATTACTTTTGCATGGACAGGGGTGGAAACATTTTTTATGCTTCATCAAAATTTACGGTACACGCGGTAGAAAATATATATGTATATGTACATATTTCAACCCTCTGAATTTTATTTTATTCTATTATTACTTTTTTTTCTTTCTTTTTTATTATTTTATTTCATTTTATTTTATTTTACTTTATATTACATTATTTATTTATTTATTTATTTATTTATCTATTTATTTGTCCATATATACTATCGATCTAGCGAGTATCGATCGCGAATTATCTCGTTGCGTTAATTTACGTATTT
The DNA here is from genome assembly GCF_001465965.1 of Polistes dominula. The sequence goes on along the minus strand of NW_015148993.1, from coordinate 192,838 downwards.
TTTCCCTTTTAGTCTATTTAAAAACAAAACAACCCCCTCTCAATAAAAAAAAAGGGAGAGAGAGAGAAAAAATGCATACGTACGTGCATAATAAAATAATAATATAACAAATAAAATATGCAAAAGAATATTAAGAAAAAATAATTTTTAAAAAATGTCAAAAATATTGGATTTCTAGTAGGGCAAATAATTTCTTTCGATTTCACGTAAAAATGGTGTTTAAAAATAAAAAAAGAGAAGAAGAGGAAAGAAGAAGAAGACCGAGAAAAGTGCAACAGTGCTGCAAGATGCACACGAGTTCACGTGAAAAAGTTTCGCGAGTTTCCACGTCGTATACTAAACGAAACGATCCAAGAAAAAGGAAAAAAAAACGGAGATGCATTTAAGAGGATGATCCTCGAACGAAAGAACCACCACCCCTCTTCGACGTCTTCTCTCGTAAAGAGCCCATATAAAAAAAAAAAAAAAAATAGAGAAATAGAAAGAGAAAGAAAGAAAGAAATAGAAGGAGAGAGAGAGAGAAAGAGAGAGAGAGAGAGAAAAGGAGAGTGAATTCAAGCAGTTTGGTATTCGTATCCTTTGCAAAAAGGATCACAAGAGAGAAAGAGAGTGTGAGAGAGAGAGAGAGAGAAAGGGGGTAAAAGAGTGAGTAAGAGAGAGAGAGAAAGATATAGTCTGTATATCCATAGCACGCAGAAGCACGCACGCACGCACAAATGCACGCACGCATGTACGCACGCACGTACTCACGCATTCAACAGAAATATATATATATGTATGTATGTATGTATGTATGTATGTATGTATGTATGTATGTATAATAGAAAGAGTGAGACTGATCTTAACGCTGCTTTGCAGGCTGCAAAAGTCGAAGTCGGCATTGGTCGAAACGTATTAACACACAATGAGATAGTTTTGTTCCAACTGGCTTCTCTTTCTCTCTCTCTCTCTCTCTCTCTCTTTCTTTCTTTATTTTTTGTTTGTTTGTTTCTTTCTTACTCTTTCCAACCCCCTTGAAACGTTTATTCGTTTCTCTTTGCCACGATGCGCGTTCGCAACGACGTTCGGAAGAGAGCACGTTCCATACCACGAATACCTGGTGCAACGGGTGTCCATAAAATTTTTCAACCTTTCACAAATGAAAATCTAAATCTAAATTTAAATGTATTTAATTATAAAAGTAAAATTTGTATTTTTTATTTCTCGCTGTTATAAAAATTCAATATATATTTATTCACCCCCACTCTACTGTCCCTCATTTACTTGTATTTTTATATTTAAATTAATGTTTTTTCTCACGAGGGTTTGTAGATAATTTTTTTTTTTAATTAAAAAATAATCTTCATAATCTCTTTCGTGTATTTTATTAAATTATTAGATTTGACTTGATTGCTTGATTGATTCATTTATTTATTTATGTATTATTTCAAAATTGTGTTGTATTTGCAAAAAAAGACATTTGTTTCATCATTGGATCTTCGTGTAACATTGTATTCTAAATAAAATTTACTTTACGATAAGAATTTTTTTATTCATCAAATCAGATGAAGCCTTTACTTGTTGTTCTTTTCTTTAAGTCAGGTTGATTATTTATAATCTTTAATGTTTGAAATAAAATAAAAATAGCATAAGATAAAATAAATACGTAACATGGAAAAGAAGATGTTGTTAGTGCTAAATTTTATGGACACCGTTTGCATGAGAAACTCTTTACGAACCAGAAGAAAAAGTAGAAGAAAAAGCTAAAGAAGAAGCTAAAGAAGAAGAAGAAGAAGAAGAAGAAGAAGAGACCAAACCTATTGCGAAGAAACTCGCGCTGACCCATTGTGTGCAGACGCTTTGATAAATTACCGAATAATTGTCAAATGCTAGAAAAACGAACAGCTCGAGGGTGGACGAACTTACCCAAGTAAAAAAAAAAAAAAAATAATAATAAGAAAAAGTAGAAGAAGAAGAAGAAGAAGAAAAGGGTTCGAAGTGGGAACAGAAGAAACGAACAGACAAAAAAATACAAAAAATATACGCAAGAAGAAATCTCGTGTTCTTGATGTAAAACCAAAGAATAAAACGAAGACAAATTTTGTTACCCTTAAAAAAAAAGAAAAAAAAAATAGAAATAAAAGTTACGTTTTATATACTATAATATACCTCTCTTTTTTTTATTTAGGAAACAAAAATGTCGTCTAACATTTAAATAATTTTTATATTTAAAATTAAATATTTTAATTTTACTATATTTTAATTATACTCTTGGGAAAAGTTTAACACGCACATTGTTTTTTTTTTTTTTAATATTAAATAGCAAAACTAGATTATTATTTTTTTTTAAATAAATTTTTAATATCATTAATAAATTACATTTGAATAAGTATTAATTTAATATCAATAATTTAAATATTAATTTATAAAAATTTTAAAAATATTAAAATTAAATTATTATATATATAATAATTTTAAATATAATAATAATTATTATTATTATTATTATTATTATTATTATTATTATTATTATTATTATTATTATTTTTATTATTATCATTAATTGACATTAGAAACTCGAAAGTTCATTGTCGCAAATACCAAATCCCGCCATTGTTAAATATAATAATTTAAATTATTTAAAATTAAATATTTTAATATATAATA
>NW_015148993.1:136721-190103 GCF_001465965.1 Polistes dominula | reverse complement strand
AATATATAATAATATATATTATTATTATTATTATTATTATTATATTTAAAATTATTATATATATAATAATTTAATTTTAATATCTTTAAAATTAAATATTTTTTAAATGTTTAAATTAATATTTAAATTATTGATATTAAATTAATACCTATTAAAATATAATTTATTAATAATATTAAAAATTTATTTTAAAAAAAAATAATAATCTAATTTTAGTATTTAATATTAAAAAAAAAAAAAAAGAATGTGTGTTAAACTTTTCTCAAGAGTATAATTACCATAGAAAGTCAAAAACATATAAATGGGAATATCTCCTATTGTTAGACTATGAGATATATCCATAAAAAGTTTAAGAAGTAGTTATAGTAATAGTAGTAGTAGTAATATAAACAACCATGAGACGATTGTGTACGATCTGGAAAAAAGAAAAATCGTGTGCAGGTGCGCGCATTCGATTACAAGCAAAACGATACGATTGGTTATTCACGTAAACTACTCTTTTGGTATTACTTGTATATTCTCTATATGTATATGTATGTATGTATATATATGTGTATGTTTCGATACTTCGACTAATCGACCGATCTTTGCTCGTTCGACCAAACGCACGCTTCTATTCTCCGTTTCTTCACTACTTACGTAATCACACACGCATTATATATACACACACGTACACGTACATACGTATATACATGAAAGGAAATACAATAATATTGTTTAAGTGAGATTTAAAAAAAAAGAATAATATCGTCACAGTGATAATAGGAATATACCTAAATTACAGTTTATCGTATTAATGATTTACGATATTTTTTCTATAGTATTATTATTATTATATAAAAAAAAGTAATTCAAACATCAACAATCCTTATTAAACTACTACTTTGACGATTTAACATTAGATTTATGAATGTTTAGTTCATTATTTAAATGATGATTTGAGTATAGAAGAGGAATTAATATTTACGTAGATTTTATTACTAAAAACTAACATATATATATTTTTAAAAAATATATAATATTTAAATTTTATAAATGAGTCAAATTGGATCTAGTAAATCTGGTAAATCTAGTAAATTTAGTGTTAATTCATTGGTTATTTGTTCTTTACACTGAGATTAATCTTTCGTATAATTTTATTTTAATTTTTTTTATGTCCCTATTATTTTCAACTAAACAAACGTTCAATATTAATTGTTAATTACATAAAAAAGAGAAAAATTAGAAAGTTGATAGGTAGAATTAAAAAAAAAAACAAATATATATTCTTAAAAAATTAAATTTAAAATATTTAAATTTTAAATATTATATAAATAAATTTTATATAGAAATATTAAAGTAATCAAATTTTATAAATAAGTCAAATTGGCTCTAGTAAATTTAGTAAATCTAGTAAATATCTAGTGTTAATCCATTGGTTAATTTTTTTCTGTTTAATTTTTTTCATATTCTTATCATTTTCAACTAAATAAACGTTAAATATTAATTGTTAATTACATAAAAAAGAAAAGAAATGAGAAGATTTGATAGATAAAATTTAAATGAATGATAAAGAGAAAGAATGTTACACCTAGTATCGGTAGGTAGAACGAGAACAAGATTGGAAGCATGGCGAAGGCTTCGACGAGGACGATTTATCGATTTAGACAAGAGAGAAAAAAAAGAGAAAGAGAAAGAGAGAGAAACGGAAGCAAAAAAAAAGCATCGGGTCCCGGCTCTTCATCAGCGATTTAATTCCCGAGCTGCGCGGCTTCGAGTTTATTTATTTTTTTGCCGGCTCGTGACCGGCACCGAAACGAGGGCAAAGGGAAAGGGAGGACAAGATTAAAAATCTCCTAATTACTTAATCGCGTTAACTCGGGTACGACCGTGTCAAAGAGAACGCCAGCCTTGTAAAGGGTACACCAACCAACGCTTGCCATTTTTCCTTTGCCATCTCTTTCTCTCTTTTTCTCTTTTTCTATTTCTCTTTTTTCATTACTTTATCTTTTTCTCACTTAAACAAAACTCAAATCTCGTTTTAACCAAAAGATAGTAGGAAATTCAGTAGACACGCATTATCGAAAGACCTTTTCCCACCAATCACGTAAATATCCCCCTTTTACTCTTCTTCTTAATTCGATTATTCGACAAACAAGCAGGAAAGATACGACAGAGTGTGACAACATTAGCGTAATTTGTTCTTTAGACTTATGTACTAAACTGTATATATACAGGCACTTTCAAAATATATATATATATTTAGGACTGATTTTATCTAACATTGAAATAAAAAAAAGAAAAGAAGTAGATAAGTGAAGTGGGTATACAACATTTAACGTAACATTATTCGTAACATTTTTTTACGAATTATAAAATTAAATTATAAATTAATATCATTACTGAAATTATGACAAAAATATTTTGAAACGTTCTATATATATATATACCTATAAAAGTTAAATGGCACAACAAATGTCAACTTTCTATGACCCTACTTTTTTTGAAAATGCATTGATGCACCCGCTAGATACAGTTGCACCTTTTTTTTAAATGGAACTTTATATTTTTAAGTGCAACTGCATTTAGCGGGTGCATCAATGCATCTTCAAAAAAAGTAGGGTCATAGAAAGTTGACATTTGTTGTGCCATTTAATTTTTTCCTCTATGATTTTTTTCTATTGTTACTTAAAAAAAAGTTATTTCCCGCCTTCGTTTTAAGAATCACCCTGTATATATATAATCTATAAATTTCTTACATTTATTGTTTAATCCTCTGGATACTAACACGAACGATTATGTTGAATAACACGTTGTACGTTAACAAAGATAATTGGTTACTTTAAATAATTTTTTATTATTTTTTTTATGTTTTTTGTTTCCTGTTCGACGATAAAGTAACAAAGATTATTTATAACTATAAATTTGTTTATACATCAATAGTATATATATAGTATATCAATATAAAAAAGAAAGAAAAATAAAGTCAAAGTTCAATTGACGTTAACGTGGAAAAAATTATTATCAAGCAATAGAAAAAAACTTTGTTAAATTATTATCTATATTATTATATAACAAACTTAATAAATAACTAAAAGAAATGATTTAAAAAAAATACGTATGAATAATTATAAAATGTATTTAATTATTAACGTGTTATAATACGATGATTATTTAAAAATTGCAACATTTTTTTGATAGAAATTCAAAATGATGTTACTAACTTCTTTTATATTCTTCTTACAAAATTATTATTAAGCGATAGAAAAATACTTTGTTAAATTATTATATATTTATATTATTATATAACAAACCTAATAAATAAGTAAAAGAAATATTTAAATATTCTTATATTATATAATATATAATATCATTTATATTATATAAATCTAATAAATTTTTATATAATATAAAGAAATATTTAAATAATTAAAAATACATATGAATAATTATACGTATATATGAGTTATAAATAATATAAATAAGATTGAATTGTCAACGTGTTATAATACGACGATTATTTGAAATCGCAAGCTTTTTATTTTGGTAGGAATTCAAAATGACGTATAAGATGACACAACGGTAGGGCCAGTAGGGCCGGTAGTCAAGGGGTTTAGAGACAGTGACAAAATACCTTTTGCCTGCTGTGATTTCAGTTAATTGTCGGTGGGACCATTTCTCACTTCTCGCCTCGCGCCGTTCTCGATGGCAAGAAAAAAAATAAAAAGAAAAAGATAAAAGGAAAAAGAAGAAGAGGTCGAATTCGACGACAACTACGACGACAACTAAGAAGAAGAAGAAAAAGAAGATGTTGTAAATATCCAAATAGAAGAAGAAGAAGAAGAAGGCGCCACGAGTAAAGGGCTACAAGGTTGAACACGTCTTACTTTCGGGTAGTAGGCTTAACGGGCCTAACCTTCTGTGATAATCCGCGTCTTCCTTTCCACGAATTCTTTTGTGTAAACGACCCTCTCACCCTTTCTCCCCCTAACCTCCTCCTACTCTTCAAAATCCTCTTCTTACTCAGCCTCCGTTCAAAACCAACTTGCTCTAAGTGTTCTCTTCAAAAGACTCACATCTTTCTTTCTTTATTTATTTATTTGTTTCTAGAATTAATCTTTAAATATTCTCATTTATCTATTATTCATAAATATGATAAACAAATGAAAAATTGCGTACTTATACTACCCTTGAAAATAAAAATCTTTCTGCAAAATTAACCAGTTAATTGTGGGCTCCGTTTTGAAAGTGCACACCGCTGTGTGTCATGAAAATCGACCGATGACAAGTCAAAGTTAAAATTGCTCATTTTAAGAATTAAATGAACTAAAAATAAATAAAAAATAGTAATTTACAAATCTTGAATTTCTTCTTACTTATCTCGAAATTTGAGAATACGTTTCGTTTTTCAAAAGAGTTACAATTTAAATAGCAAATGGTCACTACATTTTACGCATAACAGATATAATCATCATAACACAAAATTCTACCACATCTACATGACGGATATAGTCGTCAAACTTAGTTAACTGGTTAAACACTCATACATATATTTTTATACAACATTTATTATATCAAATTAATTGTAAGAAAAATATAAAAGGAGATTATATATGTAGTTTTTATATTAGGTCGAATCATAAGTAACTTCCGATGCGGCTATGTAGAATCTATTTTTCGTATTTACCTATTATAAATCACCGAAACAAACGGATTTCCAATATCACTATATAGATGAGGATTCAGTTAGCCCTCTGTCAAATTTTTTATGTAGTCAATGTTACATTTAACCGTTTTTCTTAACCACTGAAATGGATAGTGAAAAGTGCATATTCGACATGTAATGCTTTAGGAATTGAAACAAGGCAATAGCACTAAGGTGGCAACTGAAAAAATATGCAGCGTATACAGTGCAGGACTGATAACTAATAGGGCAGTCAGAAATTAGTTTGTAAAATTCCGTTCTGGAGATACGATCTTAAAAGATGAACCGAGTGCAGGACGTATTTCCGACTTTGATGAACCTTTTAAAGGTAATATTGGAGCAAAATCCAATAGATACGTTCAACAATTGCAAAGAGTGCAAAAAAAAAATCCATGAAAGGTGTCTTGCACTTATCAGTCGCAGAAACGCCATTCTTTGTCTTATAAAAAACGGAAGTTATTTATGACTCGACCTAATAGTTTAGAAGTTTCAATGTGATTTTATTTTAATAATATAATAATTGTTATTCTAATGTTAAGAAATATTTTTTTTTATGACATTTATTATAATATTTCGTAAATTAGTAAGAACATAAAGAAAGAGTTATATATTTCTTATATCTTTTTTATGAAGACAATTACCAACTCAGCCCCAATGACAACCAACGAGAAATAAAAGAAAGAAAGAAAGAAAGAAAGAAAGAAAGAAACATATAAAAAGAGAGAATATATATTTGAAGGAAAAAAAAAAAAGAAATGTTTCACGATTGAACACCCTAAATCGTCTAGAAGACTACTTTTCGACCCTCTTCCTAAAAGTGTGAAAGAAAGAAAGAGAAAGAGAGAGAAATAAAAGGTCAAAGAGAGAGAGAAAGAAAGGACTCGCGAATATATAGAAGAAGGGGGAGTTAAAGTTCTCTATCCCTTTAAGAAGAAAGGGAAAGACTACTGGTACTACTACTACTAGTAGTAGTTGTAGTAGTGGTAGTAAACGGTAGCTGTCCAAGGGACACAAGCAATCTTCTTCTTTGGAGCTTCTAATAATACTCGACGTATCGGTTCTCAGTGGTATTTTTATGGGAAAGCCCCTTTTTTCGAATTTATATAGCCCTTTTTTCAAATATAGTTATATATATATATAACTTGGTGATCGTGTGTATGTGTGTTAGTTTCTTAAGAAAAGGTATGCCGTCTTTTTGGTAGACACGCGTGCACGAATAACACAAAACACACGAATAAAAACATATCGCACGTCACGCGATGGATAAATAGCCCTTTTCCCTTCCCTTCCCTACCCTTCTCTTCTTTTCCCTTTCTCGCCTATTCGACAAAAGTCAAAGAATATTTTTTCAAAAGAGAAACTGGGTCTCGTTTTATAAACACATGAGAAAATTCCTCGATACGTGTAACATAACGTATGTGTGTATTTGTAACATTTTATTGGATTGTATATAAAATTTAAAAAGTAGATATTTTAAGTTTGGTTTTAGAAGAATTTTGCGTGTACTTTAAGATATAATTGTTTAATTATTTTATATTTAATTGTTTTGCAACGTTAATTGAGTAAACAAGGTTATTTTAGTTATTTTATTTTTTGTTAATTTGAAAAATTACATTACATGGAGAGGAATATTTTTTTACCCTTCCCCTGAGTTAAACGAATATCGTTGATGAAAAAAACAATTAAATTATTAAATTATTAAATTATTAAATTATTATTCAAATATTATTAATTCCATTGTATTTGTTTTTTGTTTGTTTTTTTCTTTTACTATAAAAAAACCCGACCGAAAAAATTTTGTTGATTTTAATTTGTGGGGAAAAAATAACAATGGTAACTACATTTATATTATAAATATTAATTGGCAGGAATTTTTACTTTTATATATATAATAATTTTAACTATAGAATAAATTATATTAAAAAATATATTAATTTAAAAAATATATTAATTTAAAAAATATATTAATTATATTAAAATAAAAAAATATATATTAATTATAATAAAAAATTATATAAAATAATTAAATTATAAACACGCATTCTTGCCAATATTATTTTGCTAAACGATAAATAAATAAAGTATAAAAATTTACAAAAAAACCATATCAAAATTAGAAAAAATTGTTCGATCAATCAAATGATCAAAAGTTTAAAAAAAAATTCATACATTTCTGTATAAAACAATTCACACTCTCTCCTCTAATTGTCTGATATATTATTTAAATAATAATAATAAAAAATTAAATTATAAACACACGTGTCTATCAATATTATTTTTCTAAACGATAAATATAAAACTTTAAAGAAAAACCGTGTTTAAGATTAGAAAAAAATTATCCGATCAAATGGTCAGAAGTTTGTAAAAAAACAAAACAAAACCTGGGTTTCCTCCTACGGAAAAGGGAAAATCTGAAATCCGTACGCGGTCGAAAACCAGGCGTAGAACACCATGGGCTGATGGTGACAGTTCAATTCGAACTTTGGCGTTCGGCGGTCAGAAATGCCGGCCGCCAAACCGCAACCATGATTTCTGTCTCTCTTTAGGTCCCCCCCCCCCCTCCTTGTTGAACGACCACCTCGTTTCGACTCTTCGACCCTTTTCCTAGCTGGCTCATCCTATTCTCTCTTCTTGTTATCCTATTTTTACCCCTCCCTATTACCCACCACCCAACACACCACCCTTTCTTCTTTTTCTTTTTATTTACGACAAAATCAAATGTTCATTCACGCAATGTCAAAATGTTCATCGATTTAAACGAGTGTTACTTGTCGTAAATTTGTTTTATTATATTTGAGATTATTTTTTTATAATTAAATAAATAAATAAATAATAAATAAATTCTTTGTATATTAATTTAAATTTTTTTAATAATAAATAAATTCTTCGTTTCTCAATTTTACCTAATTTAATTTATTTCAGTAATTATAATATAATATATTTATTTATATATTTATTTAGTAATTATTTAATTTTGTAAATATAATATATTATTTGGTAATTATTTAATTTAGTAAGTATAATATATTATTTATTTGGTAATTAATTATTTTAGTAAATAGAATATATTATTTATTTAGTAATTTGATTTAATAATTATTTAACTTAGTAAATATAATATATTATTTATTTACAAATTATATTTATTTTTTTTTAATAAAATTTCATAATTAAATTAGATCTACCATAAAAGTTCTATCAGTTCTGACAAAACACCCGGTTCAATTTTGTATTCTAATTTAATTCGTTTTGTATTTTATAGTTGCTGAAAAAGTTCTAACAAAAAGACAAAACGTTCAACAAGATCTTCTAATTTTTTAACCTGTCCAACTTCCCTATGATACAAATCAAAAAACAAATGTTTATATATTTTATTTTGTGAACGTGAAAAAACAATTAATTGAAGTTATTAATTATATAATATTTATTCATAATCATTAACTGATATCATATTTAACTCGTAGTCAGCCGTATTAGTTTCGGAAGTAGGAAGGAACGATCAGGGTTGAGGATATTCGATCGTTTCGCACGATCGAGCAGACACTACGTGCCTCGAAGGGTAGAACAAACATATATATATATATATATGTACGTGAAACGTTCGCACTTACGAAAGCGAAGAGCTGGAAGAGAGATGGATAAAGGATAGGAGGAGGAGGAGGAGGAGGAGGAGGAGGAGGTGGAGGAAACGTAGAGAAAGGTAGGCCGATAGCGTGCAGTTTGCCAATTTGCCCCAGGCCTTGTACAGAGCGTGAGAGAGAGAGAAAGATAGATAGAAAGAGAAAGAGAACATCAGTTAACGTAGCACGCAGCAATCAACTACGACGATGACGAAGATGACGAAGATGGCTGCTAGGTGATGTCCAGTACTAGCGAATCACCAGCACCCACAGCAAACCAAACGTTGGGTTAGGAATCGGCCAGAGAGATGAAGTGAACGAACGAACGAGATTTGCCGAAAGGTCAGCATGAGGAACATCAACATCAGCACCAGCGCTAGCAGCAACAGCAACAGCAACACCACCAAAATCGGAACCCACGGAACCAGCAACCTGATGTGCGGTTGAAGAGATTAATATGCGTGCGATGCTCACACCGTTCGATCTCCCCCCATCCACCCCATGTAACCTTCGAACCACCAACCACCTACCTCTAGTTCCAACTCCCAGCATCACATAGGTTCTCTAGGTTCTCTCCACCCTCGTCGTTTCAAACCGTGTCCACCACCGACTACTACGTTGTCCTTTTGCTCGACCACCCCTAACACCACCATCAACCCAGTAGTAGCAAACCCCATCGGAATCTCCTCATCCTCCTCCTCCTCTTTCCTCGATTCTACATCCTGCGCCTAACTGGGCCCCATTTACCGATACGAATGTAACCTTGTATATATCTACTATAGAAATGTCTTTGTGTTTTATCTCTCTCACGCATACATACATACACGTACGCATACACTCTCTCTCACTGTCTTTCTCTTTCTATTTTGCTATCTCTCTTGAACCTACTACTGTCCTGTCGGCGTATATAAATGTGCCTTGTGTCATGCGTGAACACTACGCAATAGAACACGCGAGCTGTCGCGGTTACGTTTAGTAATTTCTGTCACGAGTCCTGCGTTCGAAATGTCAACGCGTTCTCTCCGTGTAACTACAAAACGGAATGACCATTCTCTCTCTCTTACTCTCTCTCTCTCTCTCTCTCTCTCTCTCTCTCTCTCTCTCGTTACTCACCGTATTCTCCACTCACGTATGCATCGTCGAGATTAGGCACGCGACTAACGCGTCTCCGAGAAAATTCGAGACGTGCTTTGCACGTTGATCGTTATTATAACGTACTATATATATATATATATATATATTTCTGGTTAAATTTCTGGTCGGTCAAATTTCTGCGAGTAACAAAGATGAAGATGCTAGAAAAGCTTACGTTAGAAATAGTAAATTTGCTGTCAAAGAATTGCAGAGAACTAAAGATAGTCTGCAGTTGAACGGGACAACGAAACTGTTGATATATGTGGACGATATTGTTTTGTTAGGGGACAATAAAGTGTCATTAATGGTTAAACGTGGGTCAAATTTCTGCGAGTAACAAAGATGAAGAAGATGCTGAAAAAGCTTACGTTAGAAATAGTTAATTTGTTGTCAAAGAACTACAGAGAACTACAAATGATTTGCAGGTGAACGGGATAACGCAATTGTTGACATATGTGGACGATATTGTTTTGTTAGAGAACAATAAAGTGTCATTAATTAATAACGTAGAAATACTAATAGATAATACGAAAGAACTGGTATAGTATTAGAGTTTAACTCTATTACTAGTTCGGTACCCATTCGGAACCCATTCGGAACCCATTCGAAACCCACTTGCATACCGTGTGTGATATCATACTAAACTATTATCAGTTATTTTGAGTAAAGTATTAGAAAAACAAAATTTGGTATTATAAAATTGGCAATATAAAATAAAAAAAAAGATATGACTCCTAGTAACGAAGTTACTAACGAAGTTTGAAAATGTTATGGTCTCAAATGGATTAAGTTAGAAATAGTAATTCAAATGGTATCGTATTAGAGTTTAACCCATTCGAAACCCACTTACACACCTGCAATCATATTAAACTATTAAATTAATAATAATTAATTATTTTGAATAAAGTATTCGTCAAAATAAAATTTGTATTGTATAAATAGTATCTTTAAGGTATATAAAAACAAAAATTTGGCATTATAAAATTACCAATATAAAAAAACAAAAAAAGAAATAACTCCTAGGAATCGTGGGATCTCGAATGGGTTTAAACGACACGGTTTAACACAAATTATCCATTTTAGATTTTACTACTATTTTTCTTATGGCATACTCTTGCAAAACGTACGAATACGTCGTGTAGATACCAACGGGGTTTTTGAGAAGGGGAAAGGAGAAAGGGGGTCGTCTTACCATAGATAGGAAGGAAAGAAAAATAGTAGTCGTTTTCTCTAGAACTTCGAAAGGTAAAACGGTATAAGTACAGTACCTTCCCCTCTTCCCACCCTATGATGGTGCCTATGTTCTCTTAAGTGTACGAGAAAACGTAAGAGATAAAGATAGAAAGAAAAAGACATATATATATGTGTGTGTGGATGTCGTCGTATCGGTGATGTCGACGCTGCGGGAACGAAGTTGCAAGCAAAATCCACAGAGAGGAAATGAGAAAGAGGATATAAACGAGTCGGCGTGTGCATAGAATAGGAGGACTCCTCCCTCACCACGCCCAGAAACTCGTCGAGAAACTCGTAATACCCTCCTTTTACCCTTCTGCTGCTTCTCGTAAAGGACTCTAACACTTTTATCTCTTTCCCTTTCCTCCCCACCCCTTCTGAATCTCATCCTTTTTCTTTTTATCTGTCTCTATCTATCGTACTTTGTCTATCTTCTACCTTTCTATATTCTTCCTTCTTTCCCTTACTCACTCACTCTCTCATTCTCTTACTCTCTCTCTCTCTCTCTCTCTCTCTCTCTCTCACACACACATATACAGTTTCGTAGGTATACCCATTGGTCTAGGAGGCGGAGCTTCTATTTCTAGCTCCGGCGCGAACGATGCTGATCGTTAAACGAGACGCCAAAGGAAAGATAGAGATAGAAGATCTGGAAGAAGAACGTAAACCAACAGAAGGAAAGGGGAGGAGGTGGAAGGGAGGAAGGTGGTGGAGATCAAACATCCTCTTCTTTTTTACCCCCTCCTTCCTCCTCTCCACCTCACGTTTTATTATACGCTAACGTGTTTTCCACTTTTCAACAGAGAAGTGTTTTTCTCGGAAAACGAGAAACGTCGTCATTGAGTATTACGATCCTACCGATGTGAGAGAGAATAAAAATATAAAAAGAGAAATAGGTATGAGTATGCTTTTGATCATGTGTATGTGAGAGAAAGAGAGAGAGAGAGAGAGAGAGAGAGAGAAGGAGAAAGATCAATTAGAAAGAAATGAAAATTCTTAAAAAAATTAAAATAAAAGATAATCTTTTGATCAACGTAAATTATCATAGATAAATATATTTGATTTATTTTCTATAATAACACACGTACGTACCTCTAATAAAAATAAAAAGAAAGAAAAAAAGAATAAGAAAAAGAGAAGAAGAAACGTGGTTTTATTTATTCATCGAAAACGAGATCAATTCGAATAAGAAGAAAATAATTTTAATTGCAAGAAATGTAATCGATCTTTTTTTTTATATATAAGTAAATGTCGATAAATATCATAATATAGACATTTGATTTTATTTTTTTTGTTTATATAGTACCACATACACATATACACACACATATAAATATGTTTAACCAAACGGTAGAAGAAAATTCCCAAACTTATGCAAATATGTACGAAGAATTTTTCCATCTTTCTGGATACCCAATATATATATGTATTACGTATTTATATTTAAAAAGAGATCATATAAGAGAGCAAAATAAAAATAAAAATATACAGGGTGTCCCATATAACTCTATTCACGATTTTTCAAGTACTTGCAATAACCTGACAAAAAAATACATTAAACAAAAGTTAAACAATTTTTAATTGACTATACATTGTAATAAAAAAAAAGTTAAAAAAATTAATTTTTAAAATGTTTTTTAACCCTTTGAGTGCTGAATACTTCTACCTAAAATGTTTTGTAAAAACGGAATAGTTTATTATTAACCGTATTCTAATAATAAATTATATTTAATAACTAATATTTTTGTTTCTGAATATAATTAAATTAATTAGTATTAAAATTAAACATTAATAATTTTTACCAAACGCATATATACGTTCATAACACTCAAAGGGTTAAATGTATTTTTATTTTTTTAAATAGTATCCTATATTTATAAACTTACAATATTATAACTGCTATTAATAAAATATATATATATATATATACACATATATATTACGTATTTATGTTTAAAGAGAGATCGAATGAAAGAGTAAAAGAGTAAAAATAAAAATAAAAATAAAATAAGAGAAAAAGAAAGAGAAAGAGACAGAGTGTGTAAGAGAGAGCAAGCTTCGAAGAGAGCTCCGCCTAGTTGATTGCAGTAAGAGGAGGAGACCCACTCGGTAGTCGGGTTATTTCGCTCCTTGGTTTGGTACCACCAATGCTGTACCACTGCTATTACCTCCCACCCTTTAACCATCCTCCTCCTCCTTCACCACCCTCTGCCTCAACAACCTCATCTTCTTCTCCCCACTACTCCTCTTCTTCCTTCTCCTCATTTCCTTCTCCACCTCCACCTCATCTTTTCCACTACCATCACCACCACTACTACCACCATCATCATCACACCACCACCTCCTCCTCATCCTCATCCCCCATCATCCCAACAGCACGTTCTCCTTTTCGCAATAGCGTTATTCCACAAGCTGCAGCTGCATTTGCTCTCAACGTATGGATCCTTTCCTCTTAACTTCCTCCTCCTCCCCCTCAGCCCTCTTTTCCATCCCACAACTTCATCCCACTTCTCATACCACCTTCCTCCTTTCTCTACGTCTCTCTTACCAACCTCTATCCTCCTCCTCCTCCTCATCCTCCTCATCCTCCTTCTTCTACTTTTCTTCGTCATTTTTCCCCCACCCTTTCTCTCTCATGCAACCTCCTCTCAGCTACTCCGTTCGATAATTCCAGCGGTTTTCTTGTATTATCGACTAAACGACTATCTTTCCTCTCTCTCTTTCTCTCTCTCTCTTCCTCCCTCTCTCTCACACACTCTCTCTTTTTGCAAGAAAACTTGCGCTTAGGTTAATTTATTCGTTCGTTCGTTCATTATAAAAATTATTGTACGAGTTAGATTCTTCTTCTTCTTCATATTTTTATTAGGACTTTGTCCTGTTATTAGTTAGAGTTAGATTATTATCTGTATTATCTATTCGAGGTCATCCGTAATAAAACACATATGTGTGTATTATGTCATATCATATAATTTGTATTTTATTATGAATTAACTTTAACGTAATGTCATAGACACGAAAAATAATTTAATGTTATTGTTATTTTTTTAATTTATTGTTTAATTGGATGATAAAGATATATATATTATATCATATCTAATAAAGATATATATATATATATAAATATAATATAATAATATATAAAAAATATATATATAATAATAATAATAATAATAATAATAATAATAATAATAATAATATAAAAAATAATATATATAATCTAATATATAAATATAATATATCTTTATTATACAATTAAAAATAATAACATTAAATTATTATGTGTGCCCATTATATATATATATGCCTATAATTATGCAAGTGGTCTAATGTTAAATCAAAATTTAAAAAAAAAAATGAGTTTATGAGTTATTTCACACCAAATTATTTTAAACAAGATTAATTCAATGTAATTTTGATGATATTGTCACAAATGAAACGTTTGATAGGTGTTTGTTATTTCAATATTATATTATAGAATTCATTTATAGTGTTCAAATATAATTCTTTAAATATCTCGAAACAAGAGATATATGTACAACTGGTGAATCACCCTATATATTTATGTATATAATGTATACGACGATTTTTATATTATTTATTATTTTATTATTATATTGAAATGAATTATTCATTGAATAGGGGGTTGGTTGGTTGTCTAGATAAATGGCACGTGTTACCTTTCGTTAAATTTGGATTATTATATCTAATTTAGTGTATTTCAGTTTAATGAATTATTTTCTCATTATTAGATTATTATTCATATTTTGAAAACAGATGTGTATGTGTGTCTGATATAAATACATTGTTTAATACGTTATATTTATAGTTTTTTAATTTTATTTATTTTATTTAATGGACGTCTAAAAAAATAGCATGCACGATTACATTTCATAAAAATTGAATAAACTATATCAATTATTTTTATCTTTTTACAGTTTAATAAGTTATTTTTTTATTATTAGATTATTATTCATTTTTCAAAAAGGGAAAATCGAATTTTACGTTACATTAATTGTTTCTTTAAATTATTATAATTTAGAACAATTTAGAATTTAGAATTTAGAATTTATAGAAACAATTAAATAATAAATAATTTAAAGAAACAATTTATTTATTATAAATTATTATAATAAATGTATTTAATTATTTTTAATTTTCTCTATTAAGTTTAACAAAATGTAACATTTTTTTTTTTCTAGAAACCCTATTCAATTATTATTATTATACTAATCTTAAATAAATGTCATAAAAACGGATAAACACCTTTCTTTATTATAACCACCAATCAAACGAACGAATAAGATGAAAATAAGTTACGTTTTGATTATTAAACGTCGATCTCTCTCTCTCTCTCTCTCTCTCTCTCTCTCTCTCTCTGTGTGTGTGTGTGTGTGTGTTCATATTGGATAAAAAAAACGTGTTTTCCTATATGTTTAACTTACGAATAAAATAAACGAACGCAATTCGACTATGGTTGGAACAAATTTTGTACGAAACGAAACCACCCACCTATCCACCCACACCTACCACACATTTGAAATCAAACAAACGATTGTGAGATAGATAGGTCGATCTCTTTCTCTACTATTAAAATAAAAAAAGGCAAAATAGAAAAAAAAATAGAATAAAATATCAACGAACTGTTATGTGTTAGCAGTGCCCATAAAGTGGTTGGTTGTTGGGATTATTAGCAGATATTCAATGTAATCCATTATTTCTGATTATTTGACCGAACGTTTCGTTTTGTTAAAAGTATAAAAATATTGGACACGTATAACACCACTACCACTACTATTACAATTAGTATTTACTCTTTATTTTTTTTCCTTGAACTAAAAACAATCGCAAAAAGTTAGAGTCAAATTCCTACAAATAGTTCTCCTCACCCCTACGTACGAGAAAACCCAGAAAATTCACGTTGAACACGCGTGTTAGATGGATTTCAAAAAGTTTCGATTATTTCCCATGCGACACTCGAAAATCACGGCGGAGTGGCCAGTTTCACGGACGAGGGCTCTTTCGAGTGGTCTAACGGTGGGGTGTGGGTGTCCCTCTACGAAGGGATACCAAAAGGGTGGTAGAGACCAAAACGATGAGTCTCTGACCCATATTAGTAGTCAAATTTTTAATTGCATTTTTTCAACCGACGAGAAACAACGAAAAAAAAGAAAGAGAAAAATATATATATATACATATGTGTGTGTATGAGTATTAGTATGTGTCTATAAAGAATGGGTAGGGCATGGTTGAAAGGGGGATTGTACCTTATGGGCCACAACAACGTTGCATGCATCGTCATGGTCCGTTCGTTCGACTCGTTTCGTTTGTATTACTCTCGACGAAAAAAAAACGAGAAAAAAAATAGAAAGAGAGAAGAAAATAGATGGATAGAATGATAGAAAGAGATATGTATAATGTATATAGAACATGTTTTCTCGTAGCTTGTCGCACAACCGACTATCTCGTTTTCACTCACTCTCACTCTCACTCACTCACTCTCTCTCTCACACCCCCTTTTTCGTGTACAACCAATTACCAATCACTCTCGCGGAACAATAAAGCAAAACCGTGGAAAAAAATTTTCCGTCGAAAGTATCAAGTTTCATATATGTGGATATGTGTGTACGTATGTGTGTGTCTGTGTGTGTATCTAACGCCTTTCCCCACCACTTTTGTGTATTGCGTGTGTTTTTATAACTACGAATACAAAATATGAAATTTATAAGAAAATGTACTGTCTCACACTGTCATCTGTGTATGTATGTGTGTAAGTATATGTGTTTAAACAGATTTAATCGTCATCTTCCTCATCACCCTTTCATCGTCACCCCATCATTGTCATCGTCATCGTAGTAATCGGTGCTGTCGTAGATAACCACTGCTAGCATGATCTTTGATTGAAAGATGGAAGAAATAAAAAAAGTTATTTAACTGTATTACTTTAGTTTTAAGGTAAAAAATTATTAAATTTAAGAAAATACAAAATTTCGTATACCTTAGTTACCCTCTTTAATAAAGGTTTTATTGGTTACTAAATTTCTCGAATTTTTTTTAATGTTTTTTTTACTTATTTCTTAATTTGATTAATTTATTATTAAGTTAATAAAATTTTTGATTTATTTATTATTTATTTAATTATTTAATTTATTTACCTTAAATTTATTTACCTTTTCTTTCCTTACCCCTCCACCTTTCAACGTGTTTAATTATTCTTTAAACCCTAATTTTGTTTATTTTTTTTTTTTTCAATTTATTTCTTAATTTAAATTAAGATTTATTTACCCATCTTTAATTTATTTATCTTAAATTTATTAACTTTTCTTTTCTTTCCTTACTTCACCACCTTTGAACGTGTTTGATTCTTTTTTGAGCCTAAATTTTGTTTTCTTTTCCTTTTTTTAGTTTTCATAAAATCATCGTCAACACATACGTTCACATAAAAAATAAATATATATAAAAAAAAAGAAATAATTGAAAGAAACGATTCGAATGACTAGGGTGATAAGAGATATCGGATTGGACAGTTTTCGGTAGATAAATCTTATCGTTGATGTTCCGATCTCGCAAAAGAGATAGGAAAGAAAGTAAACGATGATACGCGTATACACAGAGTGGAGGGGGTGAAAGGCGGTGAAAGAAAGGGGCTTATCGGTTTTTATTCGTTAGAATGGAATAAAAGAAAGGAAATGCACCAACAAAAAAAAAAGATATAAAGAGATAACCACACACTCACGTACGTACACATACAACAAATTTCCATGAAAAATGAGAAGAAAAAATAAAAATAAAAGTAAAAGTAAAAATTATAGAAAAGAAACAAAATAATAAAAAGAAAAAAGAAAAAATGTTTGGAGAAAAAATCACGTTAGCATATAAAGACAAACAGGTAAGGGTGGTAAGGGTGAGAGTGGGAAAGGGGTGGGGGAGAGGGTTAACGACGATCATTTGCCGGATCGATGTGAAAATTCGATAATCTATATTTCAAGCTTGGCATGTGTATATATATATAACTCGTTATTATTTGTCCATAGGTTGAATGTTGTATGTTTGTATGTGTGTGTGTGTAAGTATAGAGGTCTCGCGTTACTCGACTTCTCGAAAATCCGTGATAACGAGTTATCCCGATAGAGAAAGAGAGAGAGAGACGATATAATCTCTAAACGAAACGAAACTAAACGAAATAACAATGGAGTAATAACAATAACAACAGAACAAACGACCGAACATGAGAAAACAAAAATAATTATTGTAAGAAGAAAAGAATTGATGTAATATATTGATATATATATTATTACTAGTATTGTTATTATTATTATTATATTATTAATATTATTATATGTAGGTATCGATATATAGGTATTTAAACTTTCAAAATGTTAACTATTTATTTATTTAACTTTAAATTTTTATATATGCTTATATGTGTAAAATTTATCCAAATATTTTAGCAAAAAAGATTTTGTTAGAAAATATTAATTTAGGAAATAAAATAAAAAGATTACTAACTTTTTGATTTAAATATGAAATTTAGTTAATTAATAATTTTTTATTGTAATAGAGTTATTGTATGTTTAATAAATGTATTGTATATAAGAATACTACCCTTTTGTTCTAGGTACAAAATTTGGTTAATTAATAATTTTTATATTCTAATAAAATTATTGTATGTTTGATAGATGTATTGTATATAAGATTCCTACCCTTTTGGTCTAGGTACAAATTTATTAAAAAATATTGATTTTGTAAGTAAACTATAAATATTCCTACCCTTTTGATCTAGGAACAAAATTTGACAAATTAATAATTTTGTTATTGTAATAGAGTTATTGTATAAATTCACACTTATCAATGTATAATTAATGTATACCACAGCATAAATTACTTGCAAATCCTACTAAAAATTGATTGCATTTTCTTCTATTAATAAAAAAAAGAAAAAAGGAAACAAAATTCATAAAATTCAATTCAATTTAGATTCGATTCGATATAAGTTAACCACATACAGGTAGAATGATTAAAACGTATTGTACAGAAACGTTTTCAACTATTCTTCTTCTTCTTCTTCTTCATGCACGACGTAATCGTTGCTATACGCAGGATACGTGCGTTAGCAAAAACTGTCTACACGTTTTCTCTCTCTCTCTCTCTCTCTCTCTCTCTCTCTCTCTCTCTATTTCTCTTGAATAAAAGTCTACTCGTTTTCCGTACACTACTACTACTACTACCAACAAATGTAAAGTGTAGAAAACGTGTCCGTCGCAACGACGACGACGACGACGACATGGCTCATTTGTATTCTTAAAGCGAAACGCAAGCTCGCGATTTACTATCACGTCGTACGAATTATTTAGTAATCAAATTTTCCCCACCCACCCATCCAAAACGCCCAACCAACCCTTACGCCATTCTCTTCCACTTCCTACCCTTTCCCCTCCTCCTCTTATTCTTCCTCCTACTCCTCTACTCATATTACTCGTTTTGCTCATGGAAAATCGTTTCGGGGATGAAAGGGTGTTGCTGAAGCTGTTCTCTCCTCCTACTCTACACAGCTGCTAAAGTTGGAGGGTGGTTGTGTTCGTTGTCAGATAACGTTACCTCTTTTACAATGATTTCTCTATTTTACGATATCTGCGTGAGAGGATCATTAGGGGATTTCTAAGATGAGAAAACAAACGTGCTATAATAATATGTAATAATTTCTAACTTTTTTATATGAACAAATTTAATATTAGGTTGTCCTGAACATTTTTTCCATTATTTTTTGGGATGATAAGTTGAACAATATTGTAGATAACAATTTATTATTTTTTCTAAATGTTTAAACATTTCTACGTTTATTTCTTTGAGATCGTACTTTCTATTTTTAAATTAAAGATAATCAAACAATTCTTCATTTATTATTCCGTTCACTCATTCCATCTTAAATATTAAACGATTTTAATTTATTTTCATAGTTGCATACACATACACAGTGTTAACAAAATTAGATTTGACGAATATTAAATTCCCGTTAAATTAATATTTACAGAATAAAAGAAAACTTATTATTCAAAAATTTACAAATATGACAAAAAAGTTACATAACTTTATAAAATATTAAAAACATTCCAGTTAAGTCAAATAGTCAACCCTGTAACACGTTCTTTCAATAAAAATAAATAAAATAAATGAAAAAAGAAAATCAAAAGAAACAAGTGCAAAAAAAAGTGGTAGAAAGTAACCCTCAAAACCCAATACACCCACCCACACACTTACTCACCCAATGTGTGTTGAACAAAACTGAAACCGTGAAAAACATTAAAAACATTCAAGTTTAGTTGAGTTGTCACTCTGAAACACCTTATTTCAATAAAAATAAATAAAATAAACAAAAAAAAATTAAAAGAAATAAGTGTAAAAAGAAAGTGGTAGAAAGTAACACTCAACCCCAAATCTCCCACTCACCCAAAGTGTATTGGACAAAAACGAGACCACAAAAATGAAAATAAATATTAACAAATAAAATAAAAGAAAGGAAAAGAAATAAGTGCAAAATAAAACTTGCAAAAGGTAACCCTCAACCCCCAACTCACCAACCAACCCACCCACTCACTCACCCAATGTGTGTTGGACAAAAACGAAACCGCGAATGCATTTTAGTAGAAACCAGCCGTTATCTTTCGGACTGCGTACTTTTTTTTACGTGCACGTAAATACGCCAGGACGATATAATATGGGGAGAGAAAGAGGGGTGAAGTAGGAGGATGAGGATGAGGATAAAGAGGACGAGAAGAGGAAAGGGGAGAGTATGAACGAGGGAATGAACGAGGGATACGACGACAGAGGTTAAGAGTGGAATGAGAACATTTCCCTTCTTTCTCTTTCTCATTGCACCCTTTTTCGTTAACCGAAAAGATAGAAAAGGACAACATGAGAGACCACGGAACGACAGAGGCGTAAACCGGAAGTGCCGTGATTTCGAGCTGACCGAACGAATGGGCCATCGTTTTTAGGTATTTACGCCCGATTCTAGGAGATTTTCATGCGATCGACGAGAATCCCAACCACCCCCACTCACCTACACTCATCCCCATCTCTTCCCATTCCAACTACTAGTAGGAAATTTCAGGAATTCCTGATATCTCGTAGGATAACAGGGATTTGTCAAATAAAAAGAGAAACAAAAATGTCACCCGATCCAAAAAAAAAAAATAATATCGTCTCGTACCATTTTATTTTATTACGTTTAATATTAATAATGTTATTGTGTGTAAATATATTTATATATTATATTATATATGTACTCTTATATTACATTTTATATATTATATTAATAATAATTTATTATTAGTAATTTATTATATATATATTATATTATTAATTTGTTATATTATATATATAAAATAAATAATTTATATAATATAATATATAATATAAATATATTATATATTTATATATAAAATATATAACTTTAATATAATATAGAATATAATATAAATATAATATAATATATAAAAAAAAATATAAAATATAATATAAATATAATATAATATATAAAAAAAAAAAATATAAAATATAATATAAATATAATATAATATATAAAAAAAAAAAATATAAAATATAATATAAATATAATATAAAATATAATAAAATATAAAATATAATAAAATATATATAATATAAGATATATATTATATAACATTTTTGTGTTCTATTTACTATTACATATTTAATAATATATTTCATTGAGAACTATTAACAATTTATATATATATAAAAGAAAATAGAAAAAGAAGATTATAAGAACCTTGAGATAAAATTCAACGAAAATTAGTATTAGTTGGTGACAAGAAGAGTATATATATAGGTATTATAATAATAATAACAAGAAGAACAACAAGAACAACACGCCGATGCCGCGTCTAATGCGTCTCGCATAAAACTCGATAAACGCCAGTTATGTCAATCATTCTTTAATGAGAGAATGCGTTTCATACGAGAGAACGCCCACACCCGGCCAAACTGAACGAGAGAGAGAGAGAGTATTGGCCCAATATAACGTTGATCGTTAACGAACCACGGCGTATACGTCGCGCTATTAAATTGATGTTCCACCTTGCCAATGAGAAATTGTATAAATATCAGCGTACGTCGGTCGGTGGTTGCAAACGTCGAACGTGACGTCGCCCGTTTACGCGAATCGCGCCAAAAGCAACAGCAACATCAACAAAACTATAAAAAACCAACAACAACGTCAACATATATTATAAACTAACAAAACTTATTTTAAAAAGAAAGAAAATGAAGAAAACGAAATTAAAATTTTTTAACATTTTTTTTGTTTAAACAATTTTTTAAAAAAGTTATTAGAAACAAAGAGAACTATAATTTAATAATAATAATAACCCTGATGCAACTAAAAACCAAAATACGTAAAACCAAATTACAAGAAATAAGAAGAAATTGGATACAAATTTTCAAATATTATAGTTTCTTCAAACAACAACGCAACTAAAAACTAAATTAGATAAAACTAAATTACGATAAATAAGAATAATAATAAAACAAAATATTATTTTTAAAAATATTATTAAAAAAAGAAGAAGAAAATGATTAAAAATTGTCACATTTTCTTGGAACAACATCGCAACTAAAAACCAAAATACGTAAAACCAAATTACGAGAAACAAGAAAAAATCTAATAATAATAATAATAATAATAATAATAATAATAATAATAATAATAATAATAATAATAATAATAATAATAAAACANGAATTTCTTTTTTTTGTTTATTGCAATATTCAATTTTTCTTTTTGTATTTCTAAAAGCATAAACTATTAACGAAAAATCTAATAATAATAATAATAATAATAATAATAATAATAATAATAATAATAATAATAATAATAATAATAATAATAAAACAAAATATTATTCATAAAATTTGACACAGAAATGTACCCACTAAAATCCTTATAACTAAGCAGCTTATCGTTGCACTCAATACACCCTCCACCCTCACTCATCCCCACTTCTATCTTTTCCATCTTTCGCAATGTTCCTTCACATACCACTATCTTATTACTATAGAAATATAATGCATTTGTAGGTTTACTTTTTCTCTTTACATTAGTAATCTAAATAAATAAATAAACACATAAATATTTTATCAGAACTAAAAAAAGATGATACAAAAATTTGTCACGTTAATGGACGTTAATGGAAGTTCGGCTAATTCGGAATCATTAGAATTCTGTGACAAGAAAGACATTTAAATAATACAATACTACTATATATATATAGTATTTAGGTGGTAAGAGCTGGTAAATCACCCTGTATAGTGTGAATAAAATTATAGAGAAAAAAAAATAAGACTATAAGGCAAAGAAAAAAAAATGGTTTCATTATTTTTACATTTACCTTGTTTACCAGCACTCACAGAATAAGGACCTCATACTCTTGAATAAACAACACAGCCACACGAAAACACGCGTTTCACGCGTTTTACCAATACCACTACCAAGAGCGTAATATAATCGGGTGAAAAGCAATGTTAAAATGGTCCGAGAGAGAAAGAGGATGAGAATGGAGGAAGGGGGTGTCGCGAATAATGAAAAAGCGAGTCCTCAAACTCGATTTATAATCAGTTCGGCGGGCATCTGATCGGTCGACAAGTAAAGCTCGCGTATCGTTCGATGCTCGACGTGGGAACAACGTTGCGTTATTTAAATCTATGCATGTATCATATACATATGTGTTTGTATATGTGTTTCATCGAGAGTATATACATATGTGTATATATGAGTGTATGTTTACGTGGTTGAGTGTATACAACCGAATTCATTCGCACGTGCACCTTGTCCTGTCGAACGGAGAGTTTCGTTTCCCCAATAGAAAGAGAGAGAGAGAAAGAGAGAGAAGAGGGGGGTAGAAGGAGGGTGGAAGGCTCACCACCTATCCTCCACCACGATTTGGCAGCCTGTTTGAATGTTTTGCAACGAGTTTATTCGAGTTATCAATTTCCTGACAAATATCTGCATTTCCCTAACCCCCTTCTCTCTCTCTCTATCTCTCTATCTCTCTCTCTTTCTATCTCTGTATGTTTCTCGTGTTATTTCTGTCTCGTTCATACCCTTTGAAATTTTCGCCCATTCACCACCACCACCACCACCACCATCATTCCCTCCCTTCCTCCCTCGTCAACGTCGATCCCGTCCAAAGATATGCATCGATCGAGGCCACTGTGATACGATATTACGCTATAAAGTTACACACGTTTTTTTACGATGTACATTACATTAAGGTCGTTAGCGGGTTTTAAATTTTGTTGGTAAGGGAAAGAGAGAGAAGGAAAAAAAAAGAGAGGAGGGAGGATAAAGTGAGAGGAAACGATAAGAATTCTTATAAGAATTTTGTCAAGAATAAAAATAAGAGAAGAAGATTAAGTACTTTCATTTCATTAACAAAATCAACAAGATTTGTAATATACGTATATATAATGTTTTATATATATAAATGTTTATAATATATTATATATAATATATTAATTACAATATTATTATTATATATATTAGAATATTATATTAAATATATATATTTTATAATAAGTTCCTAATTAGTTTTTGGATCTTTGATATATTGCCTTTAGAAATAAAGACCAATCTGCGTTTCTATATATCTCGTATCTATATATAATATAAATACTAAATATAAAAATTAATGTTTATTATTTTCGTGTAACACAACTTTTTTCGAAAAATATCCGAAATTCAAACAATATCTTTACGCATCAAGACCTACTATTAAATAAAAATACAAATTACCACTATTTAAGATCAAAATTTCTCTGAACCGGTTAACCACTGATGCCTTTACCTTCTATCTCAAAAAATAATACGAATTAATGTAAATACCATAAGTATGTATTATAATTATATTTACATGGAATAAAATTTCAACGATATGGGTGTTACATGAGTACTACTACCTAACTACTCAACTGAATGAGAATTGTAACGAAAGCCAATCGAACGACACGAGGGGGTAGAAAAGAGAAAGAGAGAAAGAGAGAGAGAGAGAAATGGGTTCTCGTTTAATCGGCCAACGATGAAACACCGTCGGGAATAATTTATTTATCGGAGCTCAATAATGATCGCTCATCGTTGGTCAGAACTTCTATGAACGTGACAGAAACGGTACGATCTCGCACGATTGCCGTACATATGCATATAATATACACATATATCTATATATATATGGGGAGAAGGGGGTGGTGTGGGTTTGCACACATCAGATCATCGGCCAATATTAGTTTCATATCATTTTTTCCGTATCATTAGATACAAATAAACGCAGTGTAAATGCTACGAGTTCAGTCGCAAATGATTATTTGCACATGTATCCATGACAATCTGGAAGTATTGGTTCCGAATATGTATCCATGTGTGTGTGTGTGTATGTGTGTCTGAAAGAGAGAGATAGAAACAGCAAACGAAACGAAACGAACGAAACGAATGAACGAATGAACGAATGAACGAATGAACGAGAGAGCAACTCTCGAAAAACGGCGTGCTCTGAAAGAGAAAGAGAGAAAGAGAAAAAGAGAGAGAGAGTGTTTAATCGAAATGGCGCATCGCTGGACTCGAAATACGCGATCCCGCGTATACCCGAGGTTCGCATTGACACGCGAGAGATCGAATTATTTGCTAGACATTCCGCGATTTCCCGCAAATTTTCCAGTCGCTTGCATCGTTGATTCGAGCTTGCCCAGTAACTCTCCGCCGACACACACAGAAAACCCACCCTCACCTCCCACCTCCCCAATCGTGAACAACCTCGCACCAACCCGAACCTCCCCCGTTTATAGGTAGGTAGATAAGTACTCTTCTCTTATTTCTCTTTACTCACCCTTATAAACGAGTCATGTAATTAAATAGGATTTATTTGCAATAATTTTTACTATAATTAAAAAAAAATGTGATTGTTTATTATTTAAGTCGTTTGATTACATTTGATGTATTGGTACGTCATGCAGTTTTTTGGGCAAAGATGCATATATGACGTTCTGATACGTCATTGAAACTAAGACGAGATTTAATTAGTTGGTTTTGGTTTATTTCAAAGTATAATAAGTAATTTTTAATATTATTTTAATTCATTATTATAATATTTATTATTATATATATTTATAATATTAAATAATATTAATATTAAAATAAATATATTAAATAATATTAATATTAAAATTAATATATTAAAATAATAATTTTTAATTTATATTTTTATTATTAATTTTTATTATTATTTAATTTATATTTCTATTATTTTTAATTAATATATATTAAAATAAATATATAAATAAATATATATATATATATATATTTATGATTTTTATTTTTAACTTACTAACTTAACCCTTTTGGGTACACATTTGAACTCACAGAAAAAAAATAGAGAAATACTTTACCATTAATAACTCTTTTATTTAATGTACCTAGTTAGTAACTAGATATCTAGATAAATACCTAGCTAGTATCAAGCCCAAATAAAGTATGAGGATTCTAGGGTGAACCTAGCAACCTACCATCAGTAAAAAAAAAAAATAATCACTCCCAGATCTAACTTCATATGCCCTAACCATAAATAATAAAACAAAGTCCTGATAATAAAAGAAGAATTCTTTTATCAAACACATTTTTTGACAGAATAAAAACCCCAAAATAAAAGGAATTAAGATGAAGGTACCAAGTGGTGTCTTCAAAAATTATAAATGGTTGAAAATAAACGTAAACAATTTCCTTCCTACCTGTCTACCTTACTTTCTCTTGACGAACCGTAACGTGTGGCAAGCATACCTGCCCACAAAGTGAGTATCGACTAATTAGCGACGCGAGTAACGTTACAGGTAACGCGCAGGCACCAGTTTGCAATGGTCAAAGGACATTGTTATCCATCACGCTCTCCGAACCCTTTTTCTCTCTTTCTCTCTCACTCTCTCCCACTCACTTTGCTATTATCCCCTTCAGTTTGCACCTTCACTTTTTCCTCGCGTAATCAAACGAAAATTAGCAGAAGAGAGAGATACCTCTTCTTTTTTTCTTTCTGTCCTTCTCTTTCTCTCTCTCTCTCTCTCTCTCTCTCTCTCTCTTTCTCTGTGTAGAAAATTTACAAAGCGAATTTCAAACGGTAAAAGGACAATTCTAAAAGTAATGAGTACCCGAGAGGGAAAATTCTCGGGGATAGGTTGAGATCCTACCATACCTCGATGAACACCACATAGAAAAGAGAAACAGAAACAAAAAGAGAGAAAACAAAAAAAAAAGAAAAAGAGAGAAAGAGAGAAAAAGTAGACGGCAAGGTAGCCGAGAAAAATGAATGGCTCTATCTTTCGGTAATTAAGACAGACCCGGAAAAATAAACAAACATTCGCGAAAACGAGAACGAAAGGCTTTAACCGATGGGCCAGTTCTCTCKCTCTCTCACACACACTCACTCACTCACTCTCTTTCTCTCTCTTTCTTTCTTTCATTTGGTGAAGCAGCTGTTACGTTGCCTAGGGCCGAGTCAAATAAACGGTTTTAGGTAGATTAAGCACACAAATCTCGATTCTCTTTCCCTTATGCTGGACTCTCTCTTTCTCTCTTTCTCTCTCTTTCTATCTTTTACTTTCTCCTTTTCAGTCCAACTGTTTGTTGACACGAGACCGTTGATACTCCTACCTACTATCATCCAAAAATATGATCGTCCTCATTCATATAAACTGTAAACCACGAAAATCCTAACATTCTCGAGTCAACAAAGATTAAATTTAAACCACCGTCCATTTTCGTAATATTCATCCAACATTTTCTAATATATAATTTGAAGTTTCATATATGTGGTTATGAAGCATGTGTATGTGTTTGCTCGAGTTGCACACAAATTTTACCTACGCGACATTTAAATATGAATCTTCGAATATAGAAACAAATACGACGGATATATTCGTCAAACACTGTACGACTTTATCTAATGTATTAAAATGTATTAAAACAAAATTCAAACGAATGCTTTATTTCAGAATAGTCTACGTTGCATGCTTTCATAGAAATAATGATCGAAGATTTACTTAACCCTTTGGGTACATTTGACGTGTTAGTACGTCACGCATTTGTTTGAGCAAAGATACACTTGACGTTCTAATACGTCATTGCAACTGAGACGAGATTTAATTTGTTGATTCTGGTTAATTTCAAAGTAATAAGTAATTTTTATATTATTATAATTAATTATTAACATTATTTATATATTATATAAATATTATTTAATCTTATATTTAACACGTTGCCGAAAATGACGGCTATAATCGTCTGCAATCTTTGTATTTCTGAGCACGATCAAATTAAACGTGTGTGAAACAATGTTAATATTATATTTAAATTATTATAATATTACAAAGAAATTTTCAAATAAATGTACACCCAAAGGATTAAAAATCGATCATTCTTTCTAGAATGTGAATAATTAGGATAATAATGATTAAGGTAAAGGTAAATCTCAGTTTGTTAGCTTTCAATTGTAAAGCAATATTTCATTCATATATTTATTACAAAATATTTGATTTAACGTAGAGATTTACCCATGACAAAAGACATAAGAAAGAACGGAAGAGTTACGGATTAAATTATTATAAAAAAAATTATTTCGTAATTTATAAACTAATATTCATCATACACAGTTAATCACACAAGTATTTGTATACTTATTGTCAATTTAAAATAATTTATATTTTCTTGTTATACGATATTACAAAATTCTTATAAACAAAAACGTATTTTATTAATTAAATTAATATCAATTTGATAATGTATAATTTTAATAATCCTAAAATAGATTTCAGTTTATAAAAATTTCAAAGTATTTCGCATTACAAGCAAAAATATCAATTATTACAAATATACAATAAAAATTGGTAAACGAATACTCCTGAAACTCACTTGTATATATACACGAAGATTATGTAACATCTAGCAAAAAGATCAGATTGTAGTTATACTTAAGATAAAAATATATCACGCCATTTATTCTGGCAAAGTATTCTTCGAGCAATAACTTCCGGTACTCTTCCATGAAGGAGAAAATAGAAGAGAGAGAAATATAGAAGGTGAAGAAGAAAAGTCGATAGGAGGAATCGGTTTGTGTGGTGGTGGTGGTGGTGGAAGGAGCAAAGAATAGATAGATAAAGCTAGATAGATAGATAGAAAGAGAGACAGAGAGAGAGTGAGAGAGAATAAGGGAGTGGGGGGTAGATAGATATAGGTAGATAGAAGACTCACGTCTGTAAGGTCGTCCCTCCTCGGGGGTGGAGCGCTCGGTGTTCTCGGATCCGGGTGTGGCGTTTGCGTCTCGATCCTCCTCCTCGGGGGTTGGGCCTCGATTCGGCGCCGAGCCGGTCCCTGTGCCCGTCGGTGAACGGCTAGCGGAACCAGCCGGGCTGTGAGGTGTAACAACAACTTCCGGTCCTGAGGATAGCACTGATGAAACGGCACCACTGGCTGTACCAACACCACCAGCACCACCAGCACCACCGGCAGTAGTACCAACGACGTTAACGGAAGAACCCGAACCGGTGGCTGTGCTTCCTGGGCCCGAAACTGAGACTACTGCTCCTCCACCGGCGGAGGGAGGCAAGGAAGTAGGCGAGAACATGTTCGACATGCTCGAAAGTGAGCCGATGCTTGGTAGGCCCGAACCGGCTACCGAACCGTTACCCGTCTCGACCTTGAGGCACTTGCTCGGTGGCGCGAACGCTGAAGGACCAAGGGGCCTAAACCCGCCGAATGGTAACCGATGGTCCAACGGATGAAGAAATTGTGGTGGCAGGTGAAGCATATGATGTAGCCCGTAACCGAGGGACGCCGCTGTGCTGAACGGCACCTGGAGCTCCTTCGAATCTGTCACCTGTTATTGCATTCATAGTCTTTACAACCTTATATAGAACTATTTCTTTTTTTCTAAACATGAAATTCTAACTTCGTACCATCGAACTTTTTACCTTCATCTACCCAATAATATTTTAATATTTTAATAATTTTATTTTGCATGGATAAAAATTAATTACCGATACATCTATAATAATAAGTATTAGGTACATTGCATTAATAGTGTTTACAACGTTATATATATAAATATAATTATTTTTTTCTTTAAATATGAAATTCTAACTTCGTACCATCGAAGTTCTTCTATCCAATAATATTTTAACATTTCAAATTTACACCGATAAAAATTAATTACCGATACACATATGATAGGAAGAGTATTAGGTACACCACCAAACGAATGGACTCTGATAGTGGATAAGAATTTACCTACTGCTTTTTCAAACGTTAAGCTAATCGCGAACGATGGGAACGTGATTTCGACGTGCAACGAACGAATCATCCCTTTTCCCTTTCCCTTTCCTCTCTCTCTCTTTTTCTCTTTTAACTTTTCAACCGACCAAAACCGTAATTTTCATCCATTCGTTATGAAAAAAACAGGAAGAGAAAAACAAAGAGTGAGAGAGAAAGGGATGAGAGGGGAAAGGGATAAAGGGAGTAACATATTTGCCGAAGCTTATTTTGTTTGTTGGCCTTTTTATTTTTTTTTTCCTTTTTTTTTTATTTTTTTTAATGATACACGTTACACGTGGGAAATACGTTTCGTCAGCCGATGAACGAAACGTTACCCGATAAAATGAAACTGCGGTATTTCCATTACATGTAGAAAAGGTGAGCGTACGAAAAAAAAAAAAATATATATATATATATATATATATATATATATATATATATATCTGTGTGAGTACATATATCTATCTATTCTGTACACACATTTGACAACGCGGCGTTTGACATCTATGAATAACAAAGGATATATTTCTGGCAATACGTTTAAAAACTTAATGACATACTAATTGCAAGTTAGTTTCAACCTGAATTTCCACAAAACTATAAAAAAAAACTGTAAGTTTTCACAATTATATAGGAGAAAACCTAACATAAACGAAAAGAATATTTAATGATATAAATTCACCTCCCTTTCTTTGCTTGCTAATTACACTACGAATTAAAAATCTTCGATGTATATAAACGCGTTTTAAATATTATAACAGCAACAAAAACAATGATAACGATAACGATAACAACGATACGATTCAAATCTACGCATTGCATGGTTTGTTGGGTGGCACGGTTGCATCAACGTAAGCCGTTAATAGAAACCGATGTTTTTTTTTTTGTTTCGACGTTAAAAGCCTTATAAAATAATTCGTTTCATTTCCTAGTGATTATTTTTATTTATGTCCCTTTTTTCGTTTTGTTTGTTTAAATATTTTTGTTGCTTTTTTTTTGTATTTCATTTCTTTTACGCGTCGTTGTTATTTCCATTTCTTTTTTTTCTTTTTTTGATTTTGTTTTTTCGTAACTACACCAGTACCACCCCCTTCCCTTTTACCTTTCTCATCCCCCTGTACAAAACGAACGCGAACGAGCATGGACTTAATAGACTCGTCAATCACACTCGAAATACGCGCGCACGTTACAGTACGCTACCGACGGACGCAAGGATTCGGATTTTGACGGATTATTATAACACGAATGGTCTCCCGTTATTAACAATATTACGTCACGTACCCACCCACATATATTACCCCAGCCATTCGAAGGTATTCAAATAACAATTCGAAATATCGTCGATATTTCTCTATCACATTTTACTCTCACACATTATTATCATATCTTTTAAATCATACAAGTAGTTAAAAAGAACAATTTGAATACCGCGAATTCGTAATATGTCCAGAAAAAAATTCCAAATATTAAAAGAGTAACGTGACGACGAAATGTTGGAATAACTTTGTATGAAAGGATTGAAAGATTAATTTAAACAAAAAAATATTAAAAAATGAAAGTAAAGTAAAGTATGAAGAGAAATATTATATCTCACATTTTATATCACTCATTGATCGAACGAAGAATAAAAATATGACGATAGAACTTTTAAGATGTTAAGAAATAAAATAAAATTAAATTAGACAAATTTTGCAAATAGAAAACAAAAAGAATTGAAAGAGAATAATAAGGAGGGTAAAAAAACACATGCTTCCATTATCATATCATTAATCGTGCAATAAATAAAATAATAAACGATAATTTTTGAAACAAACAAAAAAATATAATTTTCAAATAAAAAATGTCAAATATCCTAGAACAAAATTCGTTAAGAAAAAAAGAAGGAAAATAAAAATAAAAATAAAATAAAAATAAAATAAAAATAAAATAAAAAATAAATATTAATCATTAACCGTGTATACAATAAAATAAAATAATTAACGATGACTTTTGAACACGTTGAAACAAAAGAAACAAATAAAATATAATTTTCAAATAAAAAATTAGAAAAATATCTTAGAACAAAATTCGCACAAAAAGAAAAAAAAACTAAATAAAACAATAATAAAAACAAAATAAAAAAAATAAATATTAATCATTAATCGAAATTAATTCTAAAATAAAATTCGTACAGAAAAAATGAAACGAAAGAAAATAAAATAACGAAACAAACTAAAAAATAAAATATACAATAACGAATGATAAAAAATAAAAAATAAAAAATAAAAAATAAAAAAACAAAGAAAGAACTAACGGAGAGAGAAGAAAAAAGGGGGTGTAGATATAGAAAAGGGGTGGTGAAATGGAAACGTAGAAAACGAGGTTTCGATAAGCAGCTTTCGGATAAACATTTCATTCGACCGATAATGACATGGGCGATGAGTCGCGCGGGAATTAGTGTGCCACACGATTAGTTTATTATTCTTTTATGCCGATGGAAATGAGGTTTTGCATTTGCTGCTACCCCCAACCCTCCCTCGCCCTCCTCCTCACTTTGCGTTGTTTGCGCCTACTCTCGTAGCTCTCCAATCACTGATTTATTAGCTATTCATTATTATTTTAATTATACCGACGACGAACCACCGCCGATAGATACGCGTGACCTTTTTTTTTCTTTCCCATACACCCCAACACCCCCACACCCACCCATGTTCCCCGGTTTTTCCTTTTTTTTATCACAAGCTTTTCCAACACAAATCGGTAACAACGAGCGACGCTTTGCGAGCTTATAAAACGATACCCTTTTTTTTCATATTTTTTTTCTTCTTCTCCCCTTACCCTCCTCTTCACCCTCACCCTGTACAGCTTTTATTTTGTTCTCTTCCTTTTTTTATTGGCTGTTATTATTGTTGTTGTTTATTAAAGTTCTTTTTCCATTACACTTTCTATTAAACATATTATTTGAATTCGCATAAATTTATTTCTATTTCTCTTTCTTTCAAGTCAAAGTCAACAAAATACATTTATCAATTTATTTATAGATATATACATTTAAAAAATGTACGAACGTAGAGTTACAGAAGCCAACGCATATGAAAATTGTGGATAAAACAAACAAAATTCTTTAGAACTGATAAATAATGGAACAAATCACTTTAGGCAATATATACGCGTAATTTCGACGAATTTTCTATAGTCACATTTAAAAAAAAAATAAAAAAGAAACAAATGAAACACCGAATATAAAAGTATTCGTCTTTACTTCATATATTTTTTTTAAATTCGAAATCGTAACCTATGAGAATGCAACAAACAGTAAATTAAATAAAAATAAAAATTAACAATATTGTATTGAACGTATAAATTATTATACTAATTATAATAAATAATTGCAATGTAAAATAAATGTTTACTTTGATATTCTTGGACTTTAAGGATTCTATAACAATATTTAATATTTATAACTATTTAATGTATATTTAATTATAATAAAGAACTATCAAAATAAAATTAATTACGTTAATTTTTTAACTAAAATACATTATAAATATAATATAATTTAATTTATAAAAAATTATAAATTAAAATATATATATATACCAAATAACAGTAAAAATACCAATACTACCCTCACGATTCCTTAATTTAATTTAATTTAATTCCTGACTTTATATTACAATAATTTCTATTAAAAAATAAACTAAATTATATAATTAATTTCGTCAAATTTTTTAATCTAAATCCAATTATCAACACACAAACATATACACATATATCTACTAATGTAACAGAAACTATCCCAATACCATTCTCAATTCTTTTCTTATTAACACCGAATGATTACGTTTTTTCTTCCATTCCTAATTTGTTCATTTTTCTTCATAATTATTATTCATAAAATAATTCGATATTTTCTGTTCATCTAGTTAGTACTTTAGGTCTTTATCGCGACAGCTTTTCGATATATTCGCACGCGCGCTAACTTGCCGCCGCCGGCAAAACTGCGGTTTACGTTACGGCGTGAACGTGTTTAGCCGGCTGGCTGTACAAGGATTTACTTTCTTTCTTCTCGCGTTTCTCGATCGTGTAAAAGCCGATAACACACTCTCCTCCGTTCAAGTTAGATGATTTTGTATCCGATCTCTCTCGGTTTTAAATTAATCCTTATTCCAACATTTTATTCATCACATATATACATTTATGTATTACACCTATGGAATTCATTTTACAGTTAATATTTGAAAAATTTATCGATGGTACGAATAATATGAATCAATTTTTTATATTTAAAAAAAAAACGATTACTATTACCTCCATAATTAAAATCTAATCATCTTGTATCGCATTGATCGAGTTAAACGTAATCAACGCGCGTTATCTAAAGGTACTATTATTATTATTATTATTATTATTATTATTATTATTATTATTATTATTATTATTATTATTATTAAAATGATGTGTGTAGATTCATTTTTAATTATTCGAAAACAAAAAACCAATAATTTTTTCATATTTTATTTGTATCATAAAAATTATGTTTTTTTTTTTAAATGAATTTACATCATTTTCGTAATAAACGATTAAAATATTTTGTGGTACATTTAATCGATCAATCGAACATTTTAGATAATTTTAGACAATTATTCATTTATATTTTGATTATTGTTATTCATAATATATAAATAAAAACATGCAACAGTTAGGAATAGTGGTAACATAGAATAAATATAAAAGCGACCATCTATATTTCTACGCAACATCGAACATCGAAGCGCAACGGGGTACCATATGTGCATAAATCAAGCAACGATAATGCATGCGTATCGAGTGTTATCTTCAAGGCAATCGATTTTATACATTCGAGGATCAAGGTTTTTTTTCAAGGAATACGAAAAGTTAAACCAACAAATTCTTACAAAATTTGTCAAGGATCTATGAACAAGTTTAACCAACATTTATCATCAAACCTGGTGTATGCAAATTAAAAAAAAAAGAAAAAAAGGGGAATGCCCTTAAAAAGATAAAATAAAAAAGAAAAGGAAATTGAGACATAAAGATAACAAATTAAATAAAAATAAATAAATAAGAATGTTGGTGCGTGTGTGAGTGAGTGTGTGGGTGGGTGATTGGAAATGTTTTTGAAAAATATGCGTAGAAAAGCGTAGAAAAAAAGAAGATACGACAGCTGTTTTAGGGGGAAATAGTAAAAGGCAAGGAAGAAAAGGACACTAACTTGTGGATTGAAGGGTCTTTGCATTCTCAGGGCCTCGGGCAGTCCCCCGGCCTGCGAAAACACGACCAGGGACGGCGGTGGTAGATGATTCGGCACGTACGCAGAGTTATCCATCTACAACAAACATGTTCCTCGTGTTCCTTCCTTTTTCTTTGTTTTTTTTTTTTCTTTTCTTTCACTCTATTTATCTATTTTGTTCTTTTTCTCTTGCTCTTTTGCTCTTATCACAATTCTTCTTCTTCTTCTTTCTCTTCATCTTCTTTTCAGTCTTCTTAGCACGAATGATATGTCGAATTAAAAACCGATGTGATTCGATCATTTGAATAGGACAAACGATTGAACAATATTTAAATAAATAAGTAATAAATAAAGTTTATATTGTAATTAATTTCATATGGATTAATTTTGTTATTTATTTTGTATATATTTTAATATTTATTTAGGTGGGGTTAAAGGTAACACAGAACAAAAAAGAAATAACTGTGAAAATTATTTGTATATTATTTTCTATTTAATTTTAATTTTAATTTTTTTATTTTAATTTTGTTTTAGGTGGAGTTAAAGGTAACCCAAAAAAAAGAAAAATATTATAACTGTGAAAATTATTTGTATATTATTATTTTCTATTTAATTTTAATTTTAATTTAAATCTTATTTCTAATCAATCACATTATAGATATAATAAGATATCAAAAGATGATCACCTACTAATTATTTTTCTTGTCAAAAACGATTATTAAGATTATAAAGATTACTTAAATTATTTAAAAATTTCAATAATACATTCCTCATCGTTAATCAACAAAGAAGAATCAAGTTATCCAATGGTTTAGTTCTCTCGTCTGTCCTATTAATCGGTCGTCACTTTAGTTAATTATTTCTATCCGCAATTGAATAGTTTGTCATTAACGGAGACTACTAATCCAACAATAGGGATATCCTATTGTTAAATTGCTATTTTTTTTTATTTTGTTACTGCTGTTAGTCCTATTTCAGTTTCTGTTGCATTTGCCTTTAGTGTTTGCTGCTTTATGGTGTTACTGTTGCTGTTACTGTTGTTGCTGCTACTGCTGCTGTTGCTAGTTCTAACCTTTCAACGGGACATATCGAATTTGATACGGGAGTAATTGCATCGATCGCTGCCAGACTGCCTTCTTCTTCTTCTTTCTCGTTCCACGCAAAGTCACCGTTCCTAACGAGACGCGCAAGAAAAAAAAGATACACGATTTTCTTTCTTTCTCTTTCTCTTTCTCTTTCTCTTTCTTACGGGTTGAAGAAAGAAAAATAAAAAAAATAAAATAAATAAATAGATAGAAATAATATAGTGAGAAACACGGCGCACGTTCGTCCATGGAAAATTGAGAAACCTAATGCGACACGTGAGAGAAATCACCTAACCCAACGATTTGTGAACTCATATCGAATACATGATAATAAATAAATTATTTAACAATAAAAAAAGAGAACAATTTTTTGTAGTTTTTTTTTGTCAATCATTTGCAATCGAAGCTTTGGTTGTCAAAGTATAAAAACGAATTCGTTACGATTTATTTATTTCAATTATATTTATAATATTTATTGATATTATTTGCACTTTGTGTTTTCCTTTTTTTATACTTATATTACTTTAGTTACTTTACACGATAATTATTATCTTTTACTTGGTAAAATTTAATTTGTAATTATTTTTTCTTTTTTTCTTTTTGGTTGTCGAAATATAAAAACTAATTCGTTACGTTTTATTTATTGCAATTGTGTTTAATAAGCTCGATATTATTTGCATAATATTTATATATAAATATGTATTATATATATTATTAAATTATTAATATTTTTATAATAATAATAATAATTATTATTTAATAATATTAATATTATTAAATATATATATATATATATATATATANTATATATATATATATATATATATATATATATATATATATATATATATATATTATATATAAATTGCATTATATATTATATATATAAATATAAATAACTTTACTTCCGAATATAAAAAAAAAAGGTATTAATAAAAATAGGTGAATATAAGTAATCTTGAATCTCCTACGATTATTTACATATATATATAACTTGACTTCGAATTATAAAAAAAAGATATTAAAGATTTTTTTGACGCGTGTATACAAGGCATGGGGATGTATCGACGATTTAAATCGAATCAAAGGGGGGAAAATCAATACTTGGACGATATTATGTCATCATCCGATACCGTCGAACGCAGAGCTAAAGCGATGAACGCGTAACGAAATTCCGGATCATCGAATTCTACGATTACACTTCGACATTACCAATTATATTTCGACGGTTGGTACAAGTTTCAACAGGGAAATATTCGCGAATACAAAATTAATCTTTCAAGTCCCGACGCACGCCATTCGAAACTCGAGTTACGTGAATTCTTATTCTCAATTTATTGTGCATACTTTTGTCATATTTAATTAATCCATTGCATTTTTTATTGCAATACGAGATCAAACGATTCCGACGGCACAAGTTGTTTTCTTTTTTAGTCTACGCAGAAAAATTAATATTTGATAAATAAATTGATTTATATTAATTTTATCTAATAATTTTTGTAATCAAAATGAGATGAAGAAGAAGAAGAAAAATATGATCGGTTTAAATTGTTCAAATAATTTCGAGATTAAGTTTATCGAACAGCATTAAATGATGATCGATGAAGATGATCGATATCC
The DNA here is from genome assembly GCF_001465965.1 of Polistes dominula. The sequence goes on along the minus strand of NW_015148993.1, from coordinate 152,137 downwards.
GTTTGTCGTCTGTTCATCAAATGACGTATCTTCGATGTCCTTCTGATGTGATGTCTCGTTACAGAAAGCAAAACGTTTAGGCTGGACACTTGTTGCACCGTAGTTCTCCAACCAATCGGAACTAAATTTCTTAACGAGGTTTAAAAACAACACTTTATCGTATTAACGCGAGTTATACCAGTGAATGTATATTTTTCGTTCAATTTTTGACATATCTGTACACGTGTGTATATGCACGCGTGCATGTATGTTTATATTAAATATATTTTTTTAATTTGTAATTAAAATTTCTATTCTCGTGTACACGTTCTTATCTTTTCTTCAACATTTTATGTATGTTATTGTAAAAATAAATTTGAATGTTTCCAACGTGGTTTTAATAACTTGGCAGCGATCGTGCGAAGAAGACATCATTGTAATTCGATGAGGAATAGAAATAAAAGTAGAAGAAGAATAAGAATAAGAAGAGGAAGAAGAAGAATTGGAATCGTCGAAGAGCAATAAGAGTATATTAAATAACTTGTGTATATATATGTATATATATATATATATATATATATATCCTTTTATCACCAATGCTCGTACATTTTCCTCGTGTGCACTGAAAAAGTCGTGCGCGGCAAGCCGCGACATACGGCTATCCGAGAACATTCACACTATTATTTCTTTTCAGATTTTCTCCGTTTAAATCCTCTCTTATCCGTCGCTTTGCGAGAAACTAGTTTCGAGTTTCTTCTCTGGACGCACCATATCCGCGTGACACTAACGTTTTCAACGTTAGTTTATTAAAGTGACATATAAAAGGACGATGCACGAGATGGTATGTATAATAGTCAACGACAATATCGTAATAAAAATGTAATAACAACGACAATGATAACAACGCGATACTTTAATCGAGATAAATTATTTGCGTAAGTAAAACTGGAGAAAACATGTGAAGACTTTCGTGTTTAACGTGTTTCGAAGAACGCGCCTTGTCAAACCTAACCTCGAATAAACGCAAGAGCGCTCGAACACCGGCGCGGAGACTGGCGCGACGTACACTGACGGTGGCTCACGATTCGCGCGCTTTTCCTCTCCTCTCTCTCTCCCTCTCGTTTCGTCCTCGTACGGCGGCGTACATCACGCCGTATACCGACGTCACGATATACTCTCGGCGGGTGCCGTTGCTGGTGATGGTGCTGCTACTCCGGTCACAGTGCGGCAGTAACAAAAGACGAGATGATTCTATCTTTCTCTTTCTCCCCACCCTTCCATCCTCCCTCTTTCTCTTTTACTCGCGCGCGCTTTCTCGAAATAAGAGAGAGAGAGAGGGTAAGAGTAGCGCTCGTGGCGCGACTTCAAAATTCAAACGGAGCACGCGAGCCCGCCACTCTTTCCTCCCCTTCTCAATCTATCTCTCTCTATCTCTATGTGTGTATCTCTCACTCGCGAGACCTAACCTCTCCGTGGTCTGTCAAAAATAACGTGCAACTTTACGCGTCCGATAATTCAAGCGGTGGTAACAACGACGGTGGTTGTGTAGTGGTTTACCACTGGATCGACTCACCCTGTACTACTATATAAGTAAGCACGTTATTTAGGTGAGCCGGCTAAAAGGGACGGTTCGTTTGGACGGATAGGTTGGCTTGTTGTGTTGTTGGTTATAGGAAAACACATTGTCGTCGCAAGATAATATGCAAAAACTAAAAGCATAAATCTAAAAAGAAAAATAGAGTAATGGAATAAGGAAGGACGAAGTAGAGAGGAAATGACAGATGGAAGGGATAACGAGGGAAGCGAAATGAAGGACCGAGAGAACGTAGAGAAGGAGGCTAAGAGGGAGCTTGGCGTCAGGATGTTGTAAGTGCGGGTGGAAGAGGATAACCACCAGGCCCGTGCAAGCAACCTCGTGGACATGCGAGTGCAGACTGATTGGAGCATGGAGTATGAGGGTACTTACCCACGAGCCCTGAGTACAGCGGCGGAGGTGGCGGTGGAGGTGAGGTGGAGGCGTGGAGGCACCGACCGGCGGCGGTGCTGACGTGCGCGCGTGTTTTCCGCCGCCATGACTGGCGCCACTAGCGCTCTTCTAATCATTGCGCATGTGCGAGATGCGCACTCGTCCAACGCGCACCGAACTCACCGGGACGTGCGGACTTCAATCGTGCGGTGTCCGTGCAACCGATAACGTCTTGAGATTGCTGTCTCCTCGTCTTCTTCTCCGAGCAAATTAATTTTTTAATATATTTTTTTTATTTCTTCCTCCCTTCTATAATATTGTTAATTCTTCTACCTTCTATGATATTGTTAATTCTATTTTTTACACTTTATTGACAATTTCCTAGTGACTGAGATTTCCAACCATTTGAAGACGTCTTGATCTGGTTTTTCCAATTATTTGTAGATATTATAAAATGCAAACAGTTGTTTATCATTTATTTAATTTACTACTGTTATTATTGTTTTTTTAATACAATTAAAAAGTGTAAACGAGAATTGAATGTATAATTGTGAAAGATTTCATTATATTCTTTTTATATTTCAGACTTTAAAGTAATTTAAAAAGCCAATAAATACGTATATTTAATTATATAACAATTTAAAACGTGTAATATCATAACTTATCGAGAGAGAGAGAGAGAATTATTCTGTAACTTTAACTATTTCATTGCTATGCCTTCTGTTATAAATAAATCTTACATGTTGAATGAAATCAATGAGATTTATTTTTCTCGAAGAATTTTTAATAGTACTATATACAGCTTCAGAATTTGTTATGCAACTAGATGGCGTACGTTTATGGTCAAGCGCATAATATAATGTGTTACCTATGTTAACGAGAACGAATTTACAAACATCTTACTCATTTATGCAGGTAGGTGGCGCATTCGTATTTAAACACGTTACCGACGTAAGATAAATCAGTCAAATTATCATATAATGTTACCAAAAGAATAATTTACAACAGCAAATAAAATAGAAGTTTTAAAATAATTAAAATTAATATAAAAAATTACATGTTAAGGTAGATTGTAAAAATTATTAAATACAATTAAATTATAATGAAAATCTTATATACAACTTTGATAAATGTACCATTCCTTTATATAATCATACGCATACATGTGTACACATTGTATAAGAGTAAAGAATTAGAGTCCATGATAAAAAATATTTTTAAAACTGGTAATTTTGTGTTCAGTCTTATATTTACTTATGTTAAACATAAATAAAATGTGAAAAAGGAATTTACTAATATGCGTATAAATAATGTTGCATAAGGAAATCAAAGAAAATTGTTTAGCTACATCCTATAAGTTCACAAAGCAATCATTTATTGCTTAAATCATTCCTAAAGTTTATAAATCATGATCCCTTAAGATTATTATGCTTTATATTATAAATTAAATATGTCAATTATATCTAAAATAATATTTAATATCTCCAATATGGAGCTATACAATATGTCCAGTTACTTAAAAAAACAGAAATTCTATCCAATCCAAGCAAAATGTATCTACCACTCTATCGTTCGAGGAAAATAAGTAGAAAAAATGAAGTATTTGTTAAATAATATTAATCATAGCGTATAAGATTGAAAAGGGCATCTACATTTTCTTTTTCTGCTTCTTCTTGAGGTATAACTTGCGTTACATCTTGATTTAAAAGAACTTGCTCTATGAGAACAGTTTCTGTGTTTACCACTTCAGTAATATTTTCTCTCGATACTTCTTCCGTGTTATTTTGCCCTTCCTTTTTCCTTTGTTTCATTTTTGGTCTGCCGCTATGAATTTGCATGTGGCGTTTTAAATCATACTTTCCTACAAAACGTGAAGAGCAAATTTCACAGCCAAAAGGTTTTCCACTAGCATGATTCCACATGTGACGTCTTAATGCTGCACTGAATGTAAACCCTACTCCGCATACATTGCAAATATAAGGTTTTTCTCCCGTATGTATAAAACTATGATCTTTTAACGTAGCTCTTTGGTTAAATCTTTTCCCACAAACTTCGCATGTATAACTTCGAGAATTCGAATGAATTCTTAAATGATTTAATAAATTTCCTTGCTGTGAAAAACTTTTATTACATATATCGCATTGAAATGGTTTTTCTCCTGTATGAACCCGCATATGAGTTTCAAGAGTACGATTATTCAAGAAACGTTTCCCACAAACAGTGCATGGGAATTTTGGTAAATGAAGACCTTTAGGATCCAAATGTGAAATTAAATGTCTTTTGTAATTACCTTTGTGGTTGAATAAGCGTGGACATTGACTGCACGTATATGGTGCCCCATGTACGTGCGTTTCAATGTGATTTTCTAATTCTACTTTAGTTTTAAATCTTTCACCACATTTTGGACAACGATATCTTCCTAAGTTGGTATGACCAACCATGTGTCGCTTTAAATATCTTTTCGAAGCATAACTTTTATTACACATGAAACAAATATACGGAAATTGTCCAGTATGTATCTTTACATGATTCCTTAATTCCTTATGACTATTACAATCCATTTCACAAACGACACAAAAAAATGGACCACTACTTGGTACATGATTATCAATAGTATGAAGTAAAATACCGGTAAGTTTATCATAGTTCTGCAAACACAAAGTACACTGATATTCTATTGTATTATTCTCAGTTTTTATTTCTTTAATTTTAGCTATCATATCATTTAAACTGCCTACAATATTATCCTTTCGATCAATGCAGTAATCCGAATCAGAATCATTAGTTTCTTGTGATTCCATGTTCTCCGTTGTTTTACAATCTTGTTCGACGTTTAGATTTATTTTATCAACCTGTTCTATTGGTTCATCTGTTGATATCATTTGCCAAGCTTCGGTTTCAATGTTTAATGCTTTAGCATCCTTTGATTCCATATTACCAGATATGTATATTGTATTTAAAAAATTTTCATTTGTCTTAGATTCTTCAAAAGTAGTTTTAGAAAATAATGTTTGAATATTAATATTTTCATCCTTTGATTTGCACAGACGATCATGATCCTGTGATTTAACAGATTCCATTTCTGTGTCCCCTACATATACCACTGTATAATTTAAATCTTGTGAATGAGACGTATTACCAAATTGATCATCTAATTCACTTTTAATATTATATAATTTATCGGGCTGAGAATCATTTATAATATTATCTAAATGATCTTGAATCTTATCCATTTCATTGTTACTATTAAAATCCATTAACGATATTATTTCTAAAGATTGTTCGTCTTCTCTCTTCTTTTCTGTATCCTCCTTTTTTAATTCTTCGTTAATAGAACTCGCATTATCACAATTATCAGAAATCATTGCAGAAGTTTCGAAGAGAAACTTTTTTTCCATTAATTCATCTTCTAATATTATATAGTTCTGTTCATTTACATTTTCTTCCATTCCTTCCTATTATAACAGAAATAAAATGATTAAAAATATTTATTATACAAACATATTCAATTTTAATGTAACAACTTACTTTTACGTCTTCCACTTGCATATTAAGCATCTTCCTAAATTTTTCCTCCGACTTTTGTACTTGTAATCTAAAATTATACGATGCAATTGTCCGATAAGCACATTTAGAGCAAAGCATCTGTGGTAATCCATCGTTCTTGTCAACCTAAACCAATTTATTTTTTATTCATATTATTTTATCATTAATGAACAAATGAATATAATTTTATAAAACATTGAATGTTATTTTTACAAATCATTAAATATTTACATATACAGTAGGTGATCGGTTATCTATAATTAACTTTATATATATTCATTTTTTCAAATTACAAATTGTAAACTATTTGTTTTATAATATTAAATAAAAAAACAACATTTTTTATATGCACAGATATATAAATAATTGTATGCAGATCAATTTTTGAGGTTAATAAGTGCCCATTGATATTTCCTTTTTATGAAAAATGTTATCTAAACATTGCAAAATGATAAAAATGAATTGTATTAATTAAATTAAAATTATAATCAGATAACTTCTTTACTTACTCGAATTAAAGTAACTTCTTGAAGTTTTTCAGGTAAATTCTTGATACCAGACGTGTCATCACAATATATTGGTAAAAGTTTACAATCAATCTTCATACAAGCACGACACATATTCCTGTAAGAAACTTCCCAGTCCATGATTAAAATGTTCTTATTATTTTAAACGGTTTCTCAAATTAACTATGCTTGTTGAAATATAAACACGTACATTTCACATTTCGCGGTACTGTCATCCGACGGTCAATACTACTTACATCCAATATGTAGTTTGCAGTCATGAATTATGCATTTAACATAACATATCTTACATAATACACTAGACAAATTTTTTGCAGAAAAAAAATAAAAATCTATCTTTTTTATTTTCAATGTATAACATTCTTCTAATCTTCATAAATATTCATTTTCTTCTTATTATTTTTTTCTTCTTTTTATTATAACATTTACGTTACTATAATGATTTATTTATTTTCTATATAGGACAAATTTAAAACAACGATACACAAGTAAACCAATGAGAACGTATTTAGAAACTCGACTAATTGAACTAGCGCGTTACCATTGGTCAATTACAAATTTGTTCATTTTTGATTGGTCAATGGTAGTTTAGAGCGAAAAGGAATAATGTGAATCTAGCATTATATTCTATGGATGTTTCTGGTTAGTCGTCAACGTGATAACTAGCGGTCGCCAGTTTCAAAGAACATGGCTGGTAGCAATGGTCTTAGTTATTGAGCTAGCTGTACGATTTCTTTGCACTTGTCAACAAAAATATTAATATTGGACTCATTATTTAATAAATAATACGTTATTAGTCAAAAGTAAGTATTATTAGATAATAATTGTAACAATAGAATTAAGTAGAAATAGATTTATTTCAATAGTTATTCCAATTTTGTCAACATCGATGTAATAGTATCCGTTTCCTCTCTTCGGAGACGCTATTATATGAAATTATAATAATTAATAGATTATTTATATTAGATAAATTGTTCACACGTGATTAATATTTTGCATGCCTAATTTCTATCGTTGATTCGTTGAAAAATTAATTTTTTTTTAACAATCTTCGGACCTTGAGTTATTCCTCGTGTCCTCGTAGAATGGGCTCTATAGTATTTCGTTGGATGACATATTAAAAATATTAATTATGTTAACATTTAAATGTTTATCCATAAATATATTAATAATATTTAAATTATACGATTATCTAATTTACACTGATGTCGATTCAAGATTTGTAATACTTATAATTTTATGTTCTTTTTTTATAAAACTTTTTCAAACACGCGCTCATATAAAATACAAGGCTATTTTACACAGAGATAATTACCATAATAATATTATTGAAGTTAATTAAAAATACACTGATTATATATATCGCTACTCTATATACTTACTTTTAATTCTCATATCTCAGACTATTGTTATATCATTTACAATTACTATCTATTTCTTTTATTAATTTTACTTTTGTTTTACCTATATTAAAATAAATATGATTATTATATATATATATTGTATACTCATTGATTATTATTAATAATATTTAATATTCAAGTATCAAATGTTTTATAAATAATTTATATTCTGTTTTAGGTATATAATATTATGGCAACTGCTATTCAGAAAAATAGCATGAAACCTTTAACGAATAGATCTTTAAATCATGTAGAAAATGTTGAAAATTTAGATAACAGTGATATATGTACAGAAAGTAAAGATAATGGACTCTTCAAAGAAGATATACAGACATGTATGTCTGATCCCGATCAAGATACACCAGAGCTTGATATTGTTATAAATAATGTAGTATGTAGCTTTAGCGTAAGGTGTCATCTTAATTTAAGAGAAATTGCTCTGCATGGTTCAAATGTTGAGTACAGAAGAGAAAATGGAGTAAGTAATTTTTATATTTTGAATATAATAGAAATAAAATGTTGATATTGAAACAAAATGATTCGATTACGATTTTAACCCTTTCAGTATTACAAATGCATATATGTATTTAGTAAAAGTTGCTAGCATGAATGCATATGTGCATTTGTTGATATAAATGCAAAGTATACAATGTTGATTTCTCTATTAATAATTGTTTTGAGTCTTATCGCACCAAAATTATGCTCAGAAATAATTATCTCATGTTATTTTATTGAAAGAATTATTATAAATTATAAGCTCACATTAGTAGCGACGTATACCATTCCCAAAAAAATGTTTTGTCCAAAAGTATTCAGTACTTAAACAGTTAGTCCCTTGTACTATGATTTAATATTGCCTGTAAAAATTGCCATGAATAAGGATCCTCGTTTCTTACGTTTGGTTCATTAAATAGTAATCAGTTAAATCAACTAATACTTCCAGATGATCACAATGAAGTTGCGAAGACCATACACAACTGCTTCTATTTGGTCTTCAGGAAAAGTAACTTGTACTGGTGCAACTAGTGAACTAGAAGCAAAAGTAGCAGCACGTAGATTTGCGCGTTCCCTTCAAAAACTTGGCTTTAAAGCACGGTTTAATAATTATAGAGTGGTTAATGTATTAGGTACATGCTGTATGCCGTTTGCCATCAAAATAACATCGTTTTCTTTATATCATAAAGATAATGCGGAGTAAGTCAATTTCTCCTCTAATTCAAATTGATTTAAAACATGGGAAGATTATAAGTTTATTCATATTTTAGTTACGAACCAGAATTACATCCTGGTGTAACATATAAATTGAAAGAACCAAAAGCAACGTTAAAAATATTTGCTACCGGAAGTGTTACAGTAACAGGTTAATAATATTCTTTGTTTTATCCCAAGGCAATCTTTGATATCATCATTTAACTTATGTACAATAATGTTACAGCACCTAATGTTGCTGCTGTTCAAGCTGCAATAGAATATATCTATCCGCTAGTCTATGAATTTCGCAAGGAACGTTCAGTAGAAGATAAGATAGCACTGGAAACCAAGAAACGCAGACATGGTAGAAAGAGAAAACGAGAAGAGTTCCTACATAATACGGATCTAATATATGATCCTTTGTTATCTCCTTCATCTTCTTCCATTGAAGAAGGAGCTGACAGTGATGCCAGTTGGAACTGAACTGTTTATATTATTATTTTTCTGTTAATTATAAAACAATTATGTGTATATTTCGTTCGATTAAGAACGATTACCAATTGCACTGGACAATTGCTGCTGCTAAGAGTGATGAAGTGATGCATATTTCATTTTCTTAGTGTCTGACAAGTGCGTGAGTGTCAAAAACAATAGTGTACATTAATGTGCACTTAAACTTGTAATTATCTTTGCACTTATCAATTTGACTGACTTATGTTTTTAAAGTAACATCCCTCATATTTTCATTCTACTCATACAACAATATATTAAACATACATCTCTCCAAGGCATGTACATATGGCATATGTCGTTCTTATGTATACACTATCATTCAGTTTTTTGAAAATAATATTTGGGATGTATTTAGTAATATTTTTGACAAGACTTAGTTTATATAAGGGATCACTTGATTGTATTTATGATTTTATGGATTATACAAATTCAAATTAGGTAACAGAAAAAAAAGTATACATATATACGTTCTGTTGATTTTTAAGTTGCATACTACAATTTTTGGGCTATAAGATAGACAAGTATCAACGTTAATAATTGATTGCTAATACGTATATTTTTTTTTCTTTTACAATTTTCTTTTTGTTTTTTTTTTTTCCTCTATTTTTAATTACATACAAATTATTCTTGTCTGTTTAAGTTAACGAACGTATACTGTGCCAAAGATGGATGTTCAAAATTTGACATGATACAATTGAAACAACAAAACAAACGAAACTACAAATTAATTTTTCACCGCTGTAACATTTAGCTTTTTCATTAACATAGTCTGCTTTAATGGATATGATAGTTTTTTAATATAATAATCTATATTTTGCGATGTTTCCGGAAAGAATATATAATATCGTTAATTCATCAGACTGTATCAAGCAATTAGTACATACTTAATATATATATACATAGTATATATATTTAAGTAATATTTAAGTTTGTATAATCAACATTAATAATAGCCCATTCTCGATCAAACACATGACAGATTTATTTAATACATTCAGATCAATCAGTTATCTACTATGTACTATCATTGCTATTGTTATATTCTGTAATTATATAGCTTATGAATATAGGTCAATGACATTCTCAGCAATGTTAACTTGCTAACACTTATGTGTTAATTATTTTGTATATGAAAATTAGGAAGTTATATTATTAGGCAGTATTAAGATAAGTACATCGATAATTACGATAAGGACTATTAAACTTATGAAATATCACAAATATCTCTTCTTGGCAATAACGAATACTATCATTTGTGATTTCATAAGCGTCCAAGTAGTATTTATGTGTATGTATACAGATATATATATATATAAACAAAGAAAGAAAAAAAAGGAAGAAGAAAAATTCTTAGTTCTTACAAAAAAAAATACTCTCTAAAATTTTTAAAATTGTATGGTCAACATTTTAATAGCAATGTACCAAAGTTACAAGAAATATCAAAAACAAAAAAAAAAGAATATATATATATAAATGATAAGATACTTGAAATAAATGGCAACTGGAAGATCTGATAGTATAATGAATAAATAATAATTTCAAGGATATATAAATATATATATATATAAATAGGAGTAAAAAGTATTTAAAACAAAAAAAAATAATAATTAAAATAAAAAGTAAAAAATGTGGGATGTGTATGTGTATAAGAAGTATATATCAAAATAAACAAGTTACTCTCTGTAGAGCAAATATTTCGCAAAATGCTGCTATTTTAGAATGTTTGAACGAATGTGGGCTGTTTTGCATTGATAATATTATTATATCAAAACAAATTTTCTTTTTTTTATTCGAACATTTAAAAAAGAAATTGCCATTTACAATAAAAGAAACAAACTTAAAGGCTTAATATTCACTTGCTGCCTCATTTATTCTTGCTTATTAAGAAAAACAACATACATAACGATTGTTGGTGTTAGCTAATGCACAGCATGAAGAAACAAACTAATTGAAATGAAATTTACAAAAATAGTATATAATATATATACATATATATATATATATATTATATATATTATTTTTTAATCAAAAGCAATAAGTAATGTAAAATTTCTTATGAAAGTGATTGAAGAAAATTTACGCTATTGTAAATTTCATATACAAAACTATAATAATTACATAACTTGCATCTATATAATGTCTCTATTAATCTCTATCAATTTTGATATTGTTTATATAAAATTTATATTTTGAAAATGCAAGTACTTGGTTCAAATTTTAATTATAACTTTTATCTTTACAATTCTATAGTATATATATATATAACAAATAGATATTATTTATCGAGAAATAACAAGACATAGATAGAATTAGAATAATAATTGTGAGTGATTCCCATATAATATATAAAAATAACTATAAAGAATTTTTTTTATGTTGTCATCTAGCTAGCACCGTTGACTGTTGACAATTATTTGGAATGATATTTAATCAAGTGTTTTGAAGAAGTTCATTTCATTTGTAATCATTATTGTTTTCATATAGATCAATTTTATCCAAAGAAAATTTCTTATTTTAAATGCTCGAATCGTCGAGCTAAAGTCACTGCCTACATTATTTAAAAAAAAGTTTCCATAGAAGTTGATAACATTTTAAAACCATAATTTAATGAGTATACGTAATATTACTTTCCTTTACTTTTTTATTCTTAATAAAAAAAATGTTTGATTATTATCTTATGGTTAAATAATATAACCCTTATATGAGCTATGTTCGCTAAATGTATATACAGTACATATTAAAAAAATAGGCAATGTAGCATATATTATTGACATGAATCAATAAGGAAAATTGTGTAAACACTATTATATATATATATATATATATATATATATATACAAGTGATATACGTATAAGTGGTGGTACAAGCAGGAAATGATTCTACGTAAAAAACTAAGTAAAAATATTGAGATTCGTTAAGCTAAAACTAATTCAATTACACACATACTCGATAAATTTAAAAACTTATTTTTCTGAATTAATTGTATTTTATATAATTTTTATTTAGTTTTTGGAATAAAATCATCTGTTCGTTTATACAACTAAATATGCAGGATGCCACTGTATATCGATGTGTATATATATATTTTTCCTTAATATATATATATTATAATAATATAATAATAATTAATAATAATAATATAATAATAATAATAATATATATATTGCTAGACTTTAAAGTGCCAGGCTTTCTGTATGTCTTTATTGCAAAAGCACAGCGCTGTTATCAATGTTATTATTATTATTCTTCTTTTTTTTCTTATTTCAATAATTTTAATATAAAAAAGAAGAAAAAAAACCCCAATTAATTTGTGCACAAAGTACATTAAATAGAATTTGTCTCCTTTATATATATTTTTGTTTAACACAAAAGTTCCTTTTTTTTTAAAAAAAAGAACAAAAAAATAAAAGAAACGCCTCCTTTATTAAAAAATACATAATCAATTATAAATATATATATATATTCGAAAAGAGAAAAAGAAAAAGAAACAATTTCGTTTATAATCATAAATAGACCAAATGTACAAAATGAGACTGAACTGCTTCTACCGCATTTAATATTTTCCTATACAATTTAAGACACTGCGGAATTTATATAGTCTGGTCGAACTTTACTAAAGAACATACATATGCTGGATATATATAGATAATAATATTTTATTTATATTATTCACTACTGACGATATTATTTAATATTTGTTTTCCTTTCTCAAATTAATTTTATTCTTTTTTTTTTTTTAAGTATTTCAATCCAATTTTTTCATCCTAGCTAAATTATAATTTTAAACGTTAAATCTCTTCAAGAGATTATTTCAAATTATAGACAAGGTTGTATACGGTAATCGGAACGGATTATAACTTCATTCTTTTTAGAGATAAAAAGGAATTAAAATTTCTAGAAGAAAATGATTGAATTATTTAACAAGTTGCTAGCTTGATCGTTCAGTAAGTGCAAGTTTTTTTTACAAAAACGCACATGCTACTTATTTATCGGCCATGTTTATTTTTCATTCGTCAAAGAAATCAAAGTTATAATCCAGTCGATATTAATATAAGAACAAAAAATAAAAATAAAAGTATACCGAATGCAACCTGTGTGTATATATGGGTGTTCTTTTTTTTCTATTATTCTCTTCTTTCTTTATTTCTTGCAAAAATCAAATTCGTAAAGAGACAACGGAAGTATGTCGGTGCGCAATTTACTGCAAAATATTAAATATTATACTTCTTAAAAAGAAGACAAAAATTCATGACACACACACATTCGGAATAGTTTAAAAAAAAAACGAAAAAAAAGGCTTGATACATCATATTATTCGCACAATATAAAATATTAAAACGAAAAAAATATATATATATTAAAAAAAAGAAAAAGATAAATAAGTAAAACTATTAAAGGTATGCTTGCTTGATTTTAGTAGATTATTCTCTCGTTACAGCGATATGTGATATTATATCAATATATTTAATTAACACGAATTCTGTAATTATCACATATTCACCTCTTTAGCAATAAACAATAATGATATCATAGAGAAATTATTCAAGATTGTACATGTGAAACAAAAAAATCGTTTAATGCAACGATTGTACTCGTTATACGGATGTGAAATAGCTTATAACAAAAATAAAAATCGTATATTATCACATTCATCTTTTTCCGACATTTTTCTTTTTCTTTTTTAATTATACCCTTGCTATAAAAAGAAAAGAACAATACTATAATAAAAGAATAAGAATAAATTATTTCTCGATAGTTATAAATACAAATGAATTATTATTATAACAATTTTTGATATTTTTATTCTATGTTAACATCTAAATAATGTATAAATATTAATTTACATAAAATATACAGTTAGTGTTTCTTTTTAAATCGTACACCATTACGCTTATTAGATTTTTGCATGAAAACCATTGATATAATTCATTTGAAATGAAGAACATTTAAAAATAAATTCATTAATATACTTTAATTACATATTTAATTAATTAAACTTGAAAGCTTTATTTATAACAAGTGAATTAAACAAATACGAAAAAAATAAAAGTTTCTTTTATTTATATAACTTTCCGAAGGAAGAAATTCTATTAATTACGAGTATTCCCGCTATGCGCATGCGCAACCTTCGAAAAGTTATATACAGACATTTAATAAAAGAATTTTAATAGAGAACAATGACCCAGTCTGAAGATGAATTTCGAAGAAGAAGATACTCCGAACATATACACAGTATTTTTAAATAACAATATACATTTCTTTCGATTATTTAACAATTATTTAAGGTATATCGAATACTTTAATGTACTCTAGTAACATTTTGAATTTAACATTTATTTTTTATTCATTACTTTATAACACGTATGATTTTACGTGCGATTTATAATAATTAATTAATCAAACTATATTTTCTTTTTTCTCTTATTATCTTTTCTTTTTTAATTTAATTTATTAATTCGACTTAAAATATACTATCCTAAAATTATTTGAATTTGAATTACGAAAATTGTCATGCCATCTATGATTTTATTTTGTAAATATAAATCCGATGATAAAAGAATGGTAAATTAATTTCGACGACAGTAACGCCAATAGCGTCGAAATTTGTAACTACCAAATTCTATATCACAGATATTCTCTCTTATTTAATTATGATTTATGTTGAATGCTCATGCGTCTGGGCTCCGTGCGTCTGTGCAAAGTTTAGATGTTAGATTGAAAAGTTGTTTGCGCGGGTTCTTATAAAAATGGAAAACAATTTGGAGAATGCTGAGTTAAGTTCTAAATTTTTAAAGAAATTAAAAGGTAAGCGAATGATACATCAACTGAAAAAAGATGTGAAATAATGATTTGGATAATAAAAATATGTCACGAGAGAGAAATGTTTTTTAACAAAATTTTGTGTACAAATTAACATAACATAACATAACATCCAGTCTTATATAAAAGTAAGAAATATATTTACGAATTAAATATAACATATATTTGATATGATGTAGTCATTAAAATTACAATAGATCGTTCATTTTCATACATAATTAATATTTTATAACAAAATATATAAATAATCATTGAAAATTTTAAAACAAGTAATAAGCATATAAGAACAACATATACATCTTAGAATTATTTTAGCAGAAGGAAAATCTTTGAGTGGATTCGATATCGGTATCAAAGCATTACAACATAGAGCTGTAACCGAAGGATTACCAGATGAAGATATTGAACAACTTATATATATTATAACGCACTTTAACTTCGGTTTGTATTAAGAGTTATAGTTATACTTA
>NW_015148993.1:107570-136660 GCF_001465965.1 Polistes dominula | reverse complement strand
TTTTAAATATTCTCCGTATGTTTATTATCATACATTATTTATTAATTATTATATTTATTTCTTTTAGGTGCAGTAAAAAACATTTTATTAATCAAATGTCTAGTACCAATATATAGAATATCAAATGAATCATTGAAGCTTATGATAACATGGTTTTTATCATCATTGAACGACTTACAAATCACAGTTGCAATGATAACCATACAATGGATCATTGGTAAGCTAAAATATAAATTAATATTTATCGAATTAAAAGTTTACGATATAATCTGTATGCTTTTTCAGGTGTATGGGAATATTGTCTTGCGGATAAGAAAATCATTAGTATGTTCTATGAAGTATTTTTCTATTGGTTGACGAAAAAAGAAAAATTGGTATATAGTTTTTATTATTTAATAATAATCATTTTTATATTTGATCAAGTTTTCGCTTATAAATCTTACATTATGCTAATAAGATGTTTTTTTTTTATTACAGGAAAAGCATTTAGCACAAGTTATATACACGATAACAAAACCAGAAGATGTAACGCGTAGAAATATTTGTAGAATATTATCTATACATAAGAGACGGGTTGCTCCAAATAAATATACTAATGCTCTACTTTCGTATGTATTTAGAATCGTCATTTATAATAAGAGAATGAACAATCTAACAAAAATAAATGTGTTATCTATTTTTTTGTTACAGCTTGTTTAAAACTTATAAGCCTGAATTAGTGCCGGAAAAAATTGAAACGATGAATATAGAAAGTGTTTGGAGACCAATACCAGAAGTATTACGAGTAGCATTAAAAGATGCTAAAAGTCGTTTAGAAAGACAACAAAGCATCGATCAAATTCAAGAACATTATAAATGGAATATTTCCAAAGTATATCATTTGTTTTTTAATCCTATAATATAACTTTGATTATGTTTTTACACATATATGCTTTTTTAAGGTTTCTAAGAAAAAGTATAAATTACTTTTACCGTCTGTTGGATATTGTTGTATTGGTTCAAGTATCTTTAAAGATAAAGATGTTAAATCTATTTTTGATGTATATACGTAAGTTACATTTGTATAATGTATTAATAGTATTAATATTACAGCATTGAATAAGTGGACTAACAATAATTAATTAATGTTAATTATGTTACAGCACTGAAGATTTGGGACGACATCTTTCCAGTATTGAACTACCTTGTAACGCAATATCTTTGTTAGTTAATACAGCTGGTTATCATCTTCTTACATATGCTGATTTTAACTTTCAAATTAGATTTTCTTACAACCTTTATAATACACTTAGAAGAGGTATGAAATATGTATGTACATAAGTATTATATATTGGATTGAATTTATTAAAAATGTAATATTGTTACAGCATTTATATTAGAAAGAGGTAACTTTTCTGAAACAGAAATGGAAACATTACTTGATATGACTGTTCAATTTTGTAAATATATGCAACAAGGTATATTTGTTGTTAATCTTTTTATCGAAGAATATTTGTATTTAAATAGTAGAGAACATTTTAGTAAAATATTAGAAATATTACAATGGATGACAATCATATCTTTAACTGGTAATGTACGATTTGTATAAAATCATATTTCAATACTATTCTTTCTTCTGTTAAAAAATATCAGAAAGATTAATTAATTAATATCTCATTTTTATTACAGAAGAAAACCAAGCAATATTACCACATATAAAAAGTATGTTTTATGAATCATCAGTTACCGACAAATGCAAAATTATTGAAACCTTAAGGATTCTTATCACAAATATAGTACGTACAAATTTAACAAATATTATTCACAAATAATTATTAAAAATATAATAAATACAATACATATTTTTTTTAGTTTGTTAATGAAGGATTCGAGGAATGTAGTCAAAAAGTACCAGCACCATTTTTAAGACAAAAACCAATGAGTACAATAACCGATACCATTCCTATTCTTATCAATTTTTCGAAAAATCTTATAGTATCTGGTTTAAACACACACTCATACAATATTTTACTTCTATCCGAAAGTCTTACATTTTATGAAGTGGTACGTAAAGCATTAAATACATTTTGATTTATTTTTTATATTATTTTCAAATTATCGTAATTACATTTAATTATTTTTTAATCAGATTTTTGAATTAGAATCTCGTAGTAACGTATCATTATGGGCTATAACTCCTGCTGCTCTAACTTATGGAGCATTTATATCTAGCAATTGTACAATCGTCAGTAGAATTTGTTCGTTGATATTAAGGTAATTATTATATTAATAAAATAGAAATCTTAGTTAATTATAGACATTATATTACTTTAATTATTACTTTTATAGATATTTGAAGAGGTGTGAAGTATTAGAAAAACAAAAAGTACAATCATTTGCTAAAAATATTGAGACGATATCTACTTATGTTACAGATATAGCAGGAGCTTTGTGGTATAATAAGGTAAGTAATATTTAGAAAATAAATTATATTGTATGTACGTAGGTTGGAACTTAAATAGTGGCAACTATTTATTCACAACCGATACAAAAGAGTTACATGTTTGCACCTGTTACTATCCTTCAAAGTAGTTACCAGCGTTGTGTAAAACCCGTTGCCAGCGATACGGAAGGCGTAGTATACCGTCAGCAGAGTCCGTTCTGTTGATGGTGTGAATGGAGCGGTCTACTGCCATTTCTCATCCAGTGTTACGATACGGCGTAAGAAAGCCTTTCCTTCGCGCTCATAGCGCTCCAAGTGCGTCTGAGCAACGTCGTAACGGATCCATTTCTGCATTTCCGTCAATTCATGCGGAACCCATCGTGGCATTCGCTTCAGAACTATTCCAGAGATTTGACAGGCAGTAGACCGTTCCATTCGCACCATCAACAAAACTAGCTTTGCTAACGGTATACTACGCCTTCCAAATCGCTGGCAACGGGTTCTACACAACGCTGGTGACTATTTTACAGTAACAGGTGCAAACATGTAACTCTTTTGTATCGGTTGTGAATAAATAGGTGCCACTATTTAAGTTCACCTACGCGTATATCATTTAATATTATACATACATAATTCAATAAATATTATTCTTATAGGCTTTTAACAGTGAAGATAATTATATTTGTAATAAACCTACTGTAGATTATTTTGGAAAATTCAAATTCCATACACAATTAAATATTATTAATCATTATGCCGTTCTTCCTTATAAATATATCATCTCCAAAGAGATTCTTAATAATTTGGACATAGAAACTAAAGAGGTAAAAATTAATCTTACATTAGATTTTTTATTTTTTCATTTTGTTGTATTTGTTCATTACGATATTAAATATGTTTTTTAGGATGCTATTAATCTTGCAAGAGAGTACTATCCA
Organism: Polistes dominula; assembly: GCF_001465965.1. The sequence goes on along the minus strand of NW_015148993.1, from coordinate 133,300 downwards.
GCGATAAGTACATTTTTAACAAAGGTAATAGCAGAATTACAAGAATAACTATTAAATAATTTAATATAGTTAATAAAAAATATATTTTGTATATTTATAGAAAAAATTTAAAAAAAAATTTTATTTTCATTCGTTTAAAACTAATTTATGTTAAATTATTTTGTCTGCTATAACGTATTGCAATGTACAATCTGTAAATTACATTAGTCAGAGACAAACATTGTCAAGCCAACTTTATATTTATTGTTTTCATTATTTTATATAAAGAATTATATTAAAAGAGTTGTACATAAAACTTTAATAAAATTAAATAGTAAAATTGCATAGCAGTGAAGCCAGATCGCGGAACATTTTTACCCCTTCTCTCGAGTCCAGCATGCCTCGCACACAACGAAATGTTACATGTCGGTGTGTCGGGAAACCGAAAGAAGTCGAGGGAAGCCGAGGTTAGCTGCGCGACAGAGGAGAAATAGTACCCCCACCACGAGCCGCGGAGAAATACATGGACATAATACACATTGTTTTAACATGTTCAAATGTTTTTGTGTCATGTATTTCTCCGCGGCGCGTGGTGGGGGTATTATTTCTCCTTTGTCGCGCAACTACTTCGGCTTTTTTCGGTTTTCGACACACCGCACGTAAATTTTGTTGTGTGTGAGACGTGCTGGGCTCGAGAGAAGGGGTAGAAATGTTCCGCGATCTGGCTTCACTGTTGCATACACGGAGGATAGATACTAGGAGTCTGAACGTAATGTTGAAAGAATGGTATCAGTTTAGAGGACAAGATATTTTGCCGGTAGAGCGCACTGCTTTTCACAGAGTACTCGTTTAAATACTTACGCGGGAAGTATTGTTGCTATTGACAGCTCTGAAAAAAAATATTTTAAGAAACATGGAATTAATATTATTTAAAAACTACACAAATGTAATAATCAATTATTTGTTAACATACAATTTTTAATATTATTTTGAGTTTACTCACTTTTGATACTTTGAATAAAGCCATTTTTCCTAAATTCTCACTTGCCTTTCGGCCACTAAGGCACAACACTTTCCCATTTTTTAATAAAAATAATTCTAAAAAAATAAATTAATATTTTATATTTAATTTACGTGTAATAATAATAATAGTAGTATCGGTACGCTCTGAATACTTACGCAGCCAGTGGCAAAAAAGAGAACTATGATCTGGGTCAAGAAATGACTACCACAAAAAATGTGAAAAATCCTATATCGTTCGGACTCCTGGTATTTATCCTCCGTGGTTGCATAGCAGGAATCTGTTCTTCTGTTGTACTTTTAATTCAGATTTTGTCCATACTTGTCGCTGAAGTCACACCATGCTTCAAATGAAAAATGGTTGTTATGAAAACATAACCTCTTTTAACAGAGTTTAAATATATTTTTATTTATACTTTATAAAATATAAAGAATTGAAAATGCCGACAGATCACAAAAGAATTAATGGTCCAGAAGTATCTGTATCATATAATATTTATCCTAATTCTAATACGGAAGAAAAATATACAAAAAGTAATATTTCTATAAGGAATGATGGTCGTGCGCATAACAAACGGAGGGAAATATGTGAGTTTAAATATAAAACAGAATATTATCTCTTGTATACAATAAAAATCAATTAATTTAACAAGTATGGTCTACTCTAATTAATATTAAAAACGTATTATTTTTGACAGTTTTAAAAACAGGAATAGTTAGTCAAGCAAAAGGTTCTGCATATATTGAAATGGGTGATACTAAAGTTGTATGCTCTGTCTTTGATCCCAGAGAAATTCATAATAGGAATGAATACAGTTCGCACGGTGAATTGTATTGTGAATTTAAGTTTGCACCATTCTCTTGTAATAAAAGAAAAATACATCAACAAGATCCAGAGGAGAAAGAATATAGTCAGATTCTTAAAAGGGCTTTAGAACCAGCAGTTTGTTTGGTAAATCATATGTTTATTTATTCTTAGAAAAATGATTCTTTCTTTTTTTTTTTATTTTGTATGATATGCCCTACGTTTAATAATTTATCTTTATATTTTTTCAGCACGAATTTCCTAACTTTCAAGTAGACGTTTATACAACAGTTATAGATAACAATGGTTCATCCTTGGCAGCTGCTATAACAGTGGCTAGTGTAGCACTAGCTAACGCAGGAGTTCCTATGTTTGGTTTGGTTACCGCAACTTCTGTGGTAAATTTATTTACATTTAATTTTAATATTACTTTGCATCTTGAAATCGTACTTATCAATATAATCTTAATAATTATATATAACTCTACATTTGCATCTCAGTCTTTAAAAGATATTTAATACAAACGCATAAAATTTTATTTAATGGTAAAATATTAAATAATATTATTTCGATAGGCTATTTATGACAATATACTGCTTCTTGATCCAACGGATAGCGAAGAGATATATTGTAGTAAAAATTCCTCAATTTCTGGAAATCATGGCATTATAATGCAAGCGTTTCTTCCTCAACTTGAACAAATATCAGAATTTTTCTCAGTTGGAAATTTAAATATGGAAAATCTTACTAATGCTATAGAAGTTACAAAACAAGCTAATAAAGATATATATCCGTTGTTACAACAATGCCTCGCCAGATCAATTTTCAAAGTAGTCAAAGAAACGAAGTCTAAGAAAAAAGAAGCAAAAGAAACAAAACAATTAGATTAAAAAAAAATCAAATAATTAAATCTACATTAAACGTAGCCTTTAATTTTTGAATTACATATTATTTTGTAATAATAATAAAGATAAATATAAAATAAAATATAATAATACAGCGATTATCCCCACTGAATCAATTTATTTTATCTTTACATTTATATAGTATATAATTACTAATAATTTCCCATTATGTGTCTGTTTTTATTCTATTTATATAACACCCAGACGGCTTATCTTTGACGTTATTAGTTTAGTTTTTTGTTGTTTTTGTTATAGGTATCCCATTTATTTTCTATCTTTACTATAAATAGTGCACTAAAAAAAGTGTAATTTAAAATATAAAATATATATATAAACACACATTATATCTAATCATATTTTGCATCTCTCTCTAACAAGAGTACATTTTAGAGGCCGTCATAAGAAATTCAGGCCATAAAAGTGCATTTATATATATTTTAAGAATTTAGTTAACAGATCTTAGTTTTCTTTGAGTATAATCGTGCTACTACACATTATCATTCTTTATAATATATATATGTATATACCGTTTAAACCTGAATGTTACAATGTAAATAAATTGTGTAAAATAATTAATCACATTATAGAACAAGCTGCCATAAAAATAGAGTATTTTTGTTAAAAAGACATTATGACTTTCTGTTATATATATATGTATATAATTATACTTTATAGTATTGTTAATATTTGACGTAGTTCTTTATACAATATTAATTTGCTTCATTTTCACAGTGCTCTTTCTAATAAAACATCTTTGCTAAAAGTCATTTATTTTCAATATAGAAAAAAATTAAAAATTTGATGTTGTTTTATGCCTAATTTAAATTCCCAGAAATTATTAGTGAATATTAAATAATTTAGAATTATATTAAATCATAGTATTATAACAAAGCGATAATAATGCGTAGACGAGGGTATCTAATTTTGTAATAAATTATAAAAACATACAAAAGAATTAACAAAATTACAATGAAATACATAAATTAATAATACACGAACATATATATAAAGCAAGATTAGCTATGTTATATGTAAATCTAAAGAAAAACGTGTGACGTGAATATTTTAAATTGGAAAAAATCACACAAAATAAACAAAGTTTCATTAATATCAATTGAGTAATTTTGGAGTTAATCGTAAATTAACAATGTGAAGTTAAATTTTGATATATATATAAATAGAAATATTTAAATGTATAAATTTTCCTTTAGTGTTACCGATAATGCTATAATTATAAAAGAAGCTCTTGAAACACTAACGTATTATCTACCTTTATTGCTGCCATACTTTTGTCATTAATTAATCTGTACTATGACTAGCAATTATGTACTGTTCTCCATAAGTACTTCAAACAAATATAAGTATATATTTAAAAAAGTAATAGGCATGCTACTTAAATACATTTACATCGTGTATCACTAGGATTACACAAAGATCATTTGTTATCACCAATTGTTATATGATTAGGAAATACTATCCTGAAAAAGTAAATGTAATTAAATAAATGTTAGTATTTTAAATTTATACAGGGTGTCCTATAATTGGTGATACATGTACACAGAGAATGAATGATTCTACATAAAAAATTATTAGGGTTTTATTTTGAAAAAAAAATGAGTATGCGTGTACTCCCTTTAAATTTCTTATATCACCAGTTACATGGCACCCTGTATATTATTACAAATTATAATTGTAATAATTTTTTAATACTATTTTTATATTATTATAAAATTTGAAATACTTACATTGTTATAACAAAAGAGTCGTTTAAATGAACTTCCTTAAATTTCATATATCCAATTACTCTAAATGAGTATGACCATTTTCTAATTTATTTGACACTTTTTTCTTATTATCTTCATATTTTCTCCTTGGCAATGCAACTTCAAGAGATGATTTAACTTTAGTTAAGGGAAATTTAGTCAACAGGTAATTGTACAAATAGCATAATAATTTAGATGAAAGAGGGCACAATAATCCTTGATGCACAAATGCAGCCATTCTATAATTTTGTCCTTCAAATGGATCTAAGACTGCTGAACATAACATATGACTGAGATTCACTTGTGTGGGCTGTATAAAACATTTAAAAATATATTATAAAAATAACGATAATAATTATATAAAGTATAAATATAATAAAAATAGAAAATAGAGTATATATCATACCAAAGCAAAAAGTTGCAACAACCAAAAGTGGTACGCCAAATTAAAACCATAACTTAAAATTGACCAGTTCAAATCCGACAAAGGTTCAATGTTGTATACTCCTGTAAAAAAAGAAAGAAAAAGAAAACGTTATATATAAACAAATCTATAAAAAAGTAAATAATATGATAATATATGATAAAAAGAATTTTGTTAACTGTTACCTCCAATTCTTAATAAGTAATATGGTATTACTAACATTAAACCATGTTGAATATAATATAATGCTTTATCTGGAAATATCTAAAAGATTAATTCACATTTATATATATATATATATTTTGATTTTTCTTTTTCATTTAAAATTATTAATAATTATTATTATTATTTACTCTTCGAGATTCTGTTTCCGGGAATAAAAATGCCAGTATGGGACCATTCATAAGATTAAGATGTATTCGAAAAACACTAGTTACCATAGGACTTGGTTCGGCTGCTAATAAATACAACTGTGTAAACAAAAAAATATACAAGATAGATAAATAAAAAAAAAATGTTTAAAGTAAAATGAAACAATATAAAATAATAAAATGAAAATATTTACCTGTATAGCAGAGGTAATGTGACAAGGATTTAACAAATAAATGATGGTACGACTTGTAAATTTGAAACCAATTTCTACACCCAGAACCATAGACATGATAATTAATAAAACTCTTTTACCAAGTCTTTCTTGATTAACATATGGTAATTTTTTTGGTAATGTTATTTTCTTAAAACCCCATACCCAAAATGATAGAATGAATATAGATACAAAAGCTGTTTCAATTAATTTTCTGTTTGTACTTAAGTAATATGCACATTCTGGACCAGCATTTCTTGGTATTGAACTGTTAACACCATCATAAGCCCACTCAAACATTATTAATAATAATTGATTTCTCTCTCTTCTTGTAAATTTATAAGATTAAACGATTATTTATTTTTTAGTCATACAGTTATGACTATCACAGTATTAAGTATATATATATATATATGTATGTATGTGTTTGTATTTTATCTATGTGTGTGTATGTATAATGTATATATATGGCTTTATGTTGACACACACTACAAAGTCTTAATAAAATTATTTTAAAACATTGCACACAGGTACGTTCTGCGATACAACATTATACAACTACTTAAAATTGAGCCCATATTTGTACTATATTTTATATCAGAAGCCGAATATTTCAACTTGTTACGTACATTAGTCGGTATACCACTAAATCTATCTCATTAACTTGTGATATAAGAGTATCTACCGAATGCAAAAAAATCTGTATAGAGAGCTCTATAAATAGCACCTCTACCATCAACGGGTAGCTAACAATCAAAGAAGCTTAACTTCTACAGAAGATAAAACATTCCATACCACAGATGATAGTCTTAATTTCATGATGTCGCTAGTAGTAATAGTTGCTTACTTTAAAGCACCAATAACTAATAGTTTGACATCATTTTTATTAATAATATTATTTTAAAATCTTAAATGAATAATTTCATATAATTCAGTTATTTTCTTAAACAAATTTTTCTCTTTACATTAAATTTTAATTAATATATATACATTATTTGCAATTATTGATATAAAATAGTATTTATAATAATCATAGATAAAAATTGTAATAATAATTGTACATAGATTAGTTAATTACTGTGAGTTTTTTTTTAAATAACTTTACAGTACTAATTAATTCATTTGAAATTTCGCGCGGCTCATGACGTAATTGACGTATACATTCTTGGCGATCGCTCATTGGTTGACTCCATATTACATCATATATATACATATATATATATGTTTTTGAAATCGTTGACAAGGTTACGCATGAATTGATTATAGTATAAGAGATACTCTTGAGTACGTAGCAATTTAATGCAAAATATTTAAATAATTTTAAATAAAAATGTCAATGCACGCAACACCGATACTCTATTTAAACATGGGTGGAGAAATGCTGTATGTTTTACAACAAAGACTGAAAGCTCAAAAAATCGACGTCGACAAAACAGTGCAAGGCCAGTCCAGTAACAGAAATATTCGAAAAAGATCGTACGCACTGTTCCTATCATCCTTTATATGAAATTCAATATTCATAACAAATTCACTTAAGCACTTGCTTTTTTGCATTATTTTATGTTATTGATTTAATTGATTGATTTCTTGAACTCTTTTCTTTTTTCTATGATTACAGTGTTAAACGATGTAACTGCTGCTTTGCTCAATGTCACAGTACTTTCATCGGTCTTCAAAAAAGGCCCTGTTATTGCAGTCGCTTCATTGCGTCCTACTTTAGAATGCGCTGCTTTATCTTCTATCATGAAATTGGATAATAGTAGCATGGATAAATTGTTCGACTTAATGACGATGATGGTCAAATATCAATTGACTGTAGTTACTGGTCCTAAAGAAGTTATTCTTCTTACATTAAATCATATTGATGCAATGCATGATATGGTTAGCAATCCAACTGGAAAAGAATGCGTCGCATTGGTCCATCAAATGGTTATTGATGTAGGCAAACCTTTTTTCTAATTTATCTATATATAATGAAACACATTAAAATTTAATATTTAATTGAAATTTTGTAAATATTTATATTATAGTTTTATAGTGAATTAACTTTCGACGAAGTATGGAGAACGAGATATGATTGTCTTCAAGAATTAGAACCATATCGTGTTAGGGTTTCTATTCTTTTAAGACTTGGTTTACAAAACGAAGATACTAGTTTTAATATAACTTCAAAAAAGTACGATGAAAAGTATAAAGAAAATAGACATATATTATGCAATCAAAAAATAAAAGATGTAGACCCCAATAAGAATTGCGGAAGTTCCTTCCAACTATTTGGCGACCGTGAAACATTATTGGGAAGAAATATGTAAGTGTATTAAAATTTTTTTCGTTTTATTTAAAACCACAAATTCGAAATAACATTTATTAATTGTAGATACTCTTCTACATATGGAATGACAGAAAAATTAAAACCATTGCAACACAATTCAAACTTCCTAAAAGATTGTGGCACCAAAGCAGAGCTTAGAATGTTGGCCACTCAATTAGGAACAGAAGAAACTTATGAAAGGCCTTTTACTTTGAATTTATTTTCTAATGAAGAAAATATAACTTCAAATAATAAAAATAAGTGCAATATTGATAAAAGTAACTCTGAAAAAGAAGAACAAGAAGTTGAGAAAACAAAGATCAACGAAGACTATAAAAATAAGCTTGATAATGTTTATGCAGATTTTCATGAAAATGAATTGGAAAAAACAGCACGCAGTATGGATCTACTTGATCTGCTGGATGAGATCGAATAACTGGCTAATTTATCAAAATATTATTCAACTAATTAATTCCTACATATTTCTTTTCAGTGCACTTAACAGATAAATATATATATACAATTTAATTAGCATCTCATTTTAATAATATAATATTTTCAACTTCAAAAAGCCCATCATACAATATCGTATGATACTAAATATATTAAATGCACAAATAATGCTTTTTTATAAATCATCATAACTAAGTTTAACTCTTAATCATATCCAAAATGTATTTAACTCCAGTTTTGCCACTGATATTAAGTGCATTAGTAATAGCTTCTTGATATTGAGAGAAAGGCACAAGTTTGTGCGGTGGTGCTTGTAATTTTTTATCTTTAAAGAAAGCTGATAATTCATCATACATATCTAATCGTTTTTTTGATTCCATATTTTCCTTGGTCCATGCCGTCATCCAAAATCCTTGAAGAGTTATATTCTATAATCATATATAAAAGAATTAATAAGCTTGGTAATCAAAATATAATTTCATTTAAATAATTTAAATATGTTACACATCAAGTATTACTTTAAAAATAAAAGCTGAAGGTGGAATGGTCACTGGTTCTCTCGACATACCACCATACGTAACCATTGTACCTCCATGGGCAAGGTGTCTCATAATATCTGTAGCACTTTGACCCGAAATACAGTTAAGTGCTAATTTAGGCTGAGGTAATTTTTTATTCTTAAAAATTTGAGTCATTCTAACTTCTTTTTCAGTTAATACTTCATCCGCTCCCATAGATGTTAACAGATCCTAAATAAGTAATGATATTAATAATCAAGTATCTTAACACTTTGTTGATCGGTCCCGAGTTAACTCGTGTTTCTGTGGCCGAACGTTGCTGACCGGTCACGAGTTAACTCGTGATGCACTTTTTTCGCATCATGCTATTTTAAAGGAAAACGCAGCGAAAATAAATATTACAATAATAACAGATTTTTTTGTACTATTGTTATAYTKTWTATYATWCGAAGAAGAAATATTYAAAGTCTAATAATAAGTAAAATTTATTAAAAATTACTTATATTGTTTTACTTTTCAATTCAATTACGAAGTAATAGCCGGCGACATGGGATAAATTCTTAAAAAAATAGCCGGTCAACAAAGTGTTAATAGATAATAAATATGATAATAATAAATCAAGTTTCTTAATACCTTTAATTCTTGTAAATTTGGTCTGTCTCTAACAACATTAACAGATCGATAATTCCAGATTTTACACAATTGTATAACCAGTTGTCCTACTGCTGAATTACCTCCATTTTGTATAACAGTATCTCCGGGTTTTAAACATACAAAATCTTTAAGCATTCTATACGCAGTACATGGATTAACGTTCATCATACTAGCTTCCACAATTCCAACTTCTTTAGGAATCTGAAATTTAAACATGCTTTTTTTTATACCAATCTACTAAATAAAAATAATTTCAATGAAATTAATAAAACTACCTTTAACAAATCTTTCGATTCATAAATGGCATTCGTTCTCCATGTTCCCAAATTAGAACCATTGGGAACAACCCTATCCCCAATGCATAAATTAGTTACTTTAGAACCAATATCTATTATTTCTCCTACACCTTCATTTCCTGGAACAGCTGGTAATGAAGGTTTACTCGGATATTTACCTTGAATAGTATTAATGTCGGCTGGATTGACAGGTGCCAGCAACCACTTGACTGCAACCTTTTACAGTATATTTATATTAAAATTATAAAATGACAATCAAAATCGTGACAACACGAGTAGAAATTATACATATACATATGCTTTTTATATTTATTAATTTATTTAAATATACCTGATATCCATCCGGTTTATTTAATGTGGCATTAGTGACTTGTAATACATCTACCGGTTCACCATATTCTTTATACAGCAATGATTTTGCTGTATCAGTTAAAGCGATGCCACTCATATGTCGAATTTGTATTAATTTTGTTGACTGCGAAACTGATGATAGAAAATGTCGTACAAATAAAACCATTGTATCCTTTTTTCTTGACAACTTTAAATACAATGTTTCTTTATTTTCTTCAAATATCAACAACTACCTGCATAATTACAATAACAATATATTTACTTTTAATATTGAGGTTATAAAACAAAGTTACATATATATTTTGAAATATTAAATGATTATAAAATCGTTTAGATATTTATTATATAACACGTTACTATTGAAGAAGATGACTATTATCCTACTTCATTCACCATTTTCTAATGTTTTTATATCAATTATTTATTTTCTTGAATTCGAAATATGTAATTACTTACAACGTCACCACTGACGGATACCAATCGTTATAAACCTATAGATTTGGAGGGAAATATTCAAATAATGTAATTAATTTTTAATTTATTAATATAGATATAATTAAACAAATTTGATTGTAAAGATTTTGCATTCTAAATTCAACTTTTGGCTAATACAACTTTATTGCAGTTTTAAGAATTAATATAAAGTATTATCTTTATTTACAAAAAAAAGAAACCAAAATTTTTTATTTATGAAAAGAATTGTTTATTTGGTTAAATATAATAACATTGTATTATATATTTATATAATACGATCATTGTATAATATTACATAATATACATTTAATATTTATTATATAATATACATTTGTACACATAATCATAATTATGTTTTTTAAACATGATTCTTAATTATGTTTCAATCATACTATGTTTTCATGGACGATCAAATAATATTAACTTCTTTCATAGGTTCTAATGTTATAAATCTTTCAAATCCTAATCTTGATAAATCTAATGTGCAAAATCTAGAATCTAAAATAAGTTCTGATATTGCTCGTCCTACTGCAGGTGCTTGCTGTATTCCATGACCACTAAAACCGGTAGCTATAAACATATTTCTATATAAAGGATGACGACCAATTATGCCGTTCTGATCAAACGTATTGTATTCATAATATCCAGCCCAAGAAGATTTCACCTAAAAGAAATAGAAAACATTACATAAAATCGACTACATTGATATTTCATTATGATTTGATTTACAGTTAAAAAAGATTTTTAATTTAACCTTCAGACATTCAAAACTTTTGACTCTATTAGCAAGAACAGGCCAAACTCTAGATTCAAAAAAGTTGTGATCTACTTCCAAATTATTTGTATCAGGTTCTTCATCGGCTTGCGGTTGTTGACCACAAATATAAGAGTTGGCTAAACCGTCTCTCCTAAAAATGAAAATGATGGTTAAAGTTACGTTTTTGCAACAATATGTATCTCATATCATGAGATTACATTACCTAAAATAAGTATTAGTGGGATCTACTGTAAGTGGAGTATTTAAACCAGGTCCATCCGGACAGTGGAAACAGTAGACATACCTTTTCCTAAAGAACAAAAATACAAAGAACTATATAAATTTAATATTTTAAAAAATATTTCTTTAATATAGCGTACCTTCGTTCTACAGGTAAGGGAACACTTAAAATTCCTTCACCGAGCCCAATCTCTGCCTTTTCTGCTATTTCCTGACTAGATGCTCCAGCTGCAATAACTACAGCTGCGAATTTGATAGATTCAACAATACCATTTGGTAATTCAACCTAAAAATTGTCTTACATTATAAAAAAATGTATTGCACTGAGCTCATTTAAATAATGTTTAATCAGTTATAAACTCACTTTAACTTTTCTTATACTTTTACAGGATTTGGAGTCATCGCCAGATGAAAGCAAATATTCATCAAATTCAAAACCTACAGCTTTCGCAGTAATATATTCTACACCTAAAGACATTGCTTTTGACTTGAAAGCACAGAGAAGTGACCAAGGATCAAACCATCCTTCTTTTTCTAATCCAAAACAACCAACTGAAATACCATCTGTATTTAACCATGGAAACTTTTCTTTCAATTTATTTGGAGAAAGAATGATATTTCTTGCGCCCAAAGCATTTTGTATTTTCGAATTTTCTATTAATTGTTCACCACTCAAATCAGTGGCTAACATTAAATAGCCATAAGGTTGAAACTGTACATCGACAGGAGGCTCTCCTTGAATGCCCAAATGATTATTTATATTTCTAATAAATTCTGCTCCAAAAAGTGACATTTCAATATTTTCTTCGAGAGAAAATTGTTGACGTAGACCACCTACTGATAAAGCTGATGATGCATGGCAGTACTGTTTACATATTGCATTAAATTATTTTCAGATAACAGTGTATAGAAAGATTACTTTTATCTTAATAACTTACTGTTGGATCTTGTTCTATAACGACAACATGAAAATCTTTTGGAAAGCGTTTTTTTAACCAATAAGCTATAGAACTTCCTATTACTCCTCCACCAATTATTGTTACATCGCTTCTTTGCGGTACATTCATAAGACATTCATCAAGCAATTTTTTAGCTCCTTCATCATCGTTCCATGATTTAACTGTTACTCTCTTCTTATGTCCTACCGGCTTATTCGGTAATCCTAGATACGTATTAAACTCTTCATTATTATCCTATAACATTATTTTTAAAAACAATTAACAGTATTACGAGAAATGATTATAATATTATTTAAATTATGAATTACTATAAACATTAAAATAAAGTATATATGGAATAATGTATACTATATTTACAAACTGTTAACCTATGTAAAATTATGTAATTGGAAAATATTTCTTTTTTTTGTTTTTGTTCAATTTTCATAATTACCTTGTTCGAGTAAGATCGTATTAACAATTGTTTCAGTCGTTGATTATTAAAAATATTTATTATTGTATTCCTTTGTGCAAAATAGCGAAACATTGTTTTATTTTTATACAAGCTTAATATCAAAATTACTGTGTTATATTATAAATTAATAACAATTATTGTTTCCAGTTTAAAAATTAACGAGACAATTTGAATATATTATATTAATAGGAATTAAATAAAAGCACCATTTAATATTGAAGATCTGCAATAAACTGACATCATTGTTGTTCTCAGTTACCTCTAGTTAACTTCGTCAGATAATAAGTAAATGGAATTTTCTATTTATTTGTATTAAAAGCATATCTTTATCAGTGATATTATTATCAGTAAAGATTAATTTACATACATATAAGTAATTGTCAAGTGTTGCATTTTTATAAATGAATTTACAAAAAATGTGTATGTAACCTCAAAGATAACGCGGTTAAGAGCCGTATGCGTGTTTACCGGCGCATATACATCTATAGGCATCATGTATAACTGATTTAAAAATATAAAGAATAAATAGATAATGAACGAAAAAAAGAAATAAGATAAATGAGATAAAAAATATAAGTGTTTAATTAACAGATATCACCATTTATTTAATAATTTAGTCTTTAATTTGATTTCAAGAGAATACGATTTACATTTAAATTCATTTATATTTCAAATATATGTTTTATTAATATTTATTTTTAATATTTGTTTTTATTTTATTAATAGAAATTACATCAATTTTAATATAAATTTTTTTTTTAATTATTTAATGGAATTATTATAAGAATTATATAATAAAAAATAAATATACATTTAATCATATCCGTAATATTATGTGTCAAAAGGTTGACTATAATTATTTATTTACAAATATTTACTCTTAATCAATTTAAATTACATATAATTATTATTGTATAAGCACAGACGTATTTTTGCATTTAAAATATTTATAACAGTATTAAAAAAATATATATATATTTTTTAAGTTTGCTGCACTTAATATGTAGATATTATTTGTTTCAACAAATATTTTGTAGCCTATATTATGTTATTTTTTCATTTGTTATATAATGTAACTATTGTTTTTTTTTGTTCGTACTTTACGTAATACTAAGAATTTGATATTTGTATATTTTTATAATAATACTAATAGTTTCTTCTTAATTTTATATGAATATATATTTATATAACATTATTATTAATATTATAAAATATGGTGCTTTGTTTCATATTATCTATACACGTAATAATGATATATAAAATCTTCTTAATCTCAAATTTTGAAAGATAAGTTCTATTGATATTAAGAAATCACAAGTAGAACAATTGAAGAATTGTAATCAATTCGTAAAGTATAACGATTAACAAGATTGTATTAAAAACAAAACAAACAACACTTCATAAAATAAATAATTTTTGAACATATTTCCTCTATATCAAATCAAGATCAATGTTAAAATTATATCTATTATTCTGTAAAAAATCTTTTATTATATGCCTTGATCTACTACGAATTATAAATTTAACAAAAAAATATCATAAAATAAACTTCAAATTTCATAGTACGCTAGGACAATTATTTTCATGAATTATTTAATATAAAAAAAATTTGTATACTAATTCGAGTGATTCAGTATGAATATAAAATATTCTTACGATCTTCATATTAAAAACGTTACTCTCTTTGTAGATATACAATTAAAATAGCAGTAATTATTTCTAAGCACAATGCATATCTGTATTGTGTAAAAAATATTTTCGATATAAATACATTCCTGCTATGACCTATTTAAAAATACAAAGTTTTTATGATACATGTATGGTACAGTGCACCAAATTTCACGTATTTATAATACTATGATTTGTAAACATTACGTAAGTATATAATACATATTCACACATTATAGCACAAAGAGTTTAATTAATCCCATCGGATTGAATACTATTATAAATTTGTTCATGTAGTTTCTGTCGGGTTGATAAATAGTGCTGTTAGGGCAAAAAGTAGGAATACCAATCCTCCAATAATGGTCACTATATGCAAACACACATGAAAATATTTTTAATTAGACTCATGTTTAGGAACAAAATTTTAGTAATTCAACAAATAAAAATGATATGTTAGCAAATATTAAGTTTATAAAAAAAAAACTTCATTGTTCAAAGCTTGTAGTTAATATCTGACACCATAATAATTATTATTATTATGTTAGAAGGATTTAAAAATATTATAACATTCAATGAAATAATATTACAAAATTTTACCTGTTCGCACAGATATTTTTTGTGCAATTATACGTCCACCTAATACAGCTAAACCTGTACAAAACGAATGACCAAGAATTCCACCAAATACGACTCCATAAACATCCTAAAAAGATATGACTTATTATATTATTTATTTAATACAAAATAGTTTATAGAATTATCGCATAATTAAAAACTTCATCACTAGTTTATATTTATATTATAGAATACCTCTCTTGCTGCAAGTATGATTGTCGTTAGCTGTGAACGATCACCCCATTCAGCCAAAAAAGTGAGAGTAAATGCTTGTAAAAATATTCGAGAAAGTAACATCAGTGCTGAACGTTTAACAGTTTTTCTTATAATACCACTTTCTGGATCTTGGATTAACGTAGTCGATTTATCTTTTTCATACTATAAATAGGGATAATAATAGTTATTAAAAATAAGAATATAAATTTGTATTGGTAATAATCTTTAAGAAACAATATTTCTAACAAGTATATTAATACAAAAATGGATACATTTTAATACCTCATCTTCTCGTTTACGTAAATCTGATTGAACTTCCTCAAGTTCTTCTTGTGCTCCTGTCGGTGACATATAATATCCATCCCTCAACATTTTTAATCCGAATAAAGCAAAAAGTATGGTTGAAATATAGTATGTGTATACACGTGGTATTATGGTTGCTGCATATCCAAATATTACTGAAAATAATCAAACTATAAGCATGTTACTCCAAAAGGATATTCACTGACATTAAATTTATGAATAAGATTGTATAATTAAAGTTTATATAGTATGTATCTAAAGATAAATAAGAATATTTTTTATAAGAAATGATACCTGAAAGCAATGTCATAAGAGCAAGAGCACTAATAGCTCCAATAAAAACAGTCAACCTAGGATGTTTCATTGCCATAATAGCAGCAATGAAAAATGTTTTATCTCCTAATTCAGAAACAACGATGACTGATAAGGAAGCTACAAAAGCATGTAGAAGCCCAAGCGAGGCTTGAGGTTGTGTTGATGTTAAGTCATCCATTTTCTACAATTATTTTTATTATTATTAGCATTATTAGACTAATTAAAGTCATCTTTCATTGAGTGCTTATATCTACCATTGAAGTTGCTGTAATTTGTAATTTGTCATCATAACGTTGATTATTCTCCGCTTGCGTAAAATGAAAATTAAAATAAATAACTAAAAAAATATATAGCAAATACTTCATTGTTTTATAATTAACAGTAGTCATGATAATATTCTTAACTATTATCATCAGGTACTATGCGCACGTACTGCTACCACCACATCATTGAAGCGCGAATCGCAAGCATATACATTGTTTGTTAATATAGATGTCACTCTAGTCGCAACACTCAGGATCGCCAATAGATATTTTCATTTAATTAAGACAATACGAAACGAACAATAGAAATATCTAGATTAAAATAATTTCATTTAATAACGATCAAACAATACGATATTTCATCTCCCAAAGCTATTATTATTATTCAACTATGAATTTGACTTATTGATTTGACTTGAGTATTATAAGATTTTCTATTATACTTTTAGCTAGGAAATATAATTATTTCTTTTAAAAAAAAAAAAACTACAAAATGAAAATAGAAAAAAAATATATCACAAAAATAATGCAAGTTATTGAATAATAATATATTTGATTATTATACGAACGAAATAAAGTCAATTTTATATCGGAATTTATTGAAATCAAAGAAAGAGTTAAAGAGTTCGTTTTAACAGAATCATCAAAGTTACGACATGCGATTATTTTTTTTCATTTTTAATCATTATTTTCTTTCATTTTTATTTCAAGATCAAGCATATGGTTGATTTTTATTACTAGCCAAATAACTATATATATATATGTAATTCTCTGATTGGTCGTTTGAATCTCGATCAAGCACTCTCATACCAATCGAGTCGTAAGAAATTTGGGTTCATTTTACGGACACGAACTTACGATCAGACATCGTGATTAAGTTGCTAGACGCTTGCAGTAATGGTTTATGGGATCTGTTAACCTGTGATGTCGATACATTTGTTTTTAATTTTAAAGCACTTTGATTAAAATTGGAATGGCCAGTAAAGTTTGGAATTCTGAGATATGGAAAACTTGGGATAAGCATGGAAAAAATGACTTGTAAGTGGTTAAAACGATGTTGCGCCAAAAGCGCGCCTGATTAATATTGAATTGATACTCTCGGTCCTATCCGAGAATTGATGGTTGCAACTTATCTCTCCTGTTTCTCGCTCTTCTGAAGAGTTAATTGTCAATTAACAACTGTTTGCAGCCTCAAGCTAATCAAGCACTTATTTAAGGAAGGCAACGCAGCTGGTAAGTTGTCTTTACATTTACCCCTTTCGTGCATTTTAAATAGGATATATAACAAACCTTTCCTACATCTGGAAAACATTCTTTGACCAGCATTGCACTTTTAATCAATTTTTTCTTTTTTTTCTTCTATTCTTCTTTCTATGGCTATACATATTCCTTATTATTTATTTTAATTATATAATTATTGAATAAATCATTGATTATTATTCTACAATACATGTACTCAATGCGATGCTAATACTTACTATAGTCTCAATTTGCATTTACAGTCATTTTTAGTATTTTATTCTAATTTATTGTAATGTATGCAATAAGTTGGAACAAAAGAATTAATATCGTTCTTTCATTTGATGTTTACAGAATGGAGACGGGGATTATACGAATTGATTTCAAATGGAATCCGTGGAAACATAAAAAAGGATAATGTTATTGCAACATTAAGCGAAGTTACTGTAAGTTGTATTTTCATATTTCATCATTTCTGTCATCGCAAAACAACAAGCGATGATAACATTTTGCATGATATATTTCCAGAATATTGATTGGACGATACCATCAGCAATAGTTGATATATTTACCTTAATTGATGCAGAAGTTCACACTGAAGATAGGAATAATTTTTATTATATTGTAAAAGAATCTGAGAAGGTACTGTAATTATGACCAAATTAATTTTCATCCTTGTTATAACAATTGAAATTGCTAAAAAGATATTATACATCTTTCAGGTATTAACGGACAGAATAATAAAAGAACGTTTAGAAATTGAAACATTGCAGGATGTAGGAACATTAAAGAACCGAAGTTTTCAAACAAAATTTATTAAAGTGAAAACGAAATTATAGTACGTAAATTATGGCTAATATAATATACATTATATTAGAGAGAGAGAGAGAGAGAGAGAGAGAGAGAGAGAGAGAGAGAGAGAAAGAGAAAGAGAAAGAAAGAGAGAATAATTTTGTTTATTATTCTCAAATAATATATATATATATGTACCCGTATATGTGGATCTATAACTAAAGTACTATTTTTTTTTTATTTTTCATTTCACATTTCAGCTACAAACAACGAAAATTTAATTTATTCAGAGAAGAAAGTGAAGGTTATTCCAAACTTATTGTAGAATTGAATCAGGAACGTCCAGAAAGTGAAGTGGCGTCAAGTTTAGAAATAGTGAAGTCATTAATTGGTATGACTATTGTTCACGTAATGTTTTAACAGTAAAAATGTAATCCAATAGCAAAAATGAATATTTTTATTTAAAGAACAAATACAGCTGAAAATTTAAATATCTTTATTTCAGGATATTTCAACCTTGATCCTAATCGCGTACTTGACATTTTATTAGAGACTTTTGAAAATCGATCAGAAGCCGATGCATTTTTTATACCTTTAATTCGTTCGTATATGAGCGACCAGCAAGTACTTTGTGAAGTTTTAGGATTTAAATACAGCTCTACTATCAATGCAACTCCATTTTCCCTACAAAAGCTCACTGCACTGATGCTACAACATTCTGTAATACAATTGGATGATATGCTTCCTTGGCTCGTACCAGATGATGAAACTATTACTAAAGAATACGAGCAATCATTGAAGCAGGCTAAAGAATACGTTCGTAAGTTAAGTGTCATTTCAACTAAAGATAAAGAAGAAGTACCAGAAGAAAAAGAAAATCCACAGGTATTTTAAAATCATTATTAATAGAATATCCTAATAATATTATTTATTCGTTTACATAATTTCATTGTTATATATCTAATAGGCTAAATATGCAAGTAACCAAAAATTTGGTTTATGCGAAGCATTGTTAGAAATAGGAGCTTGGGAAGTAACGCAAGCTCTTTTTAGTCGATTACCGGAACATTGCTTTACAGATCAACGTCCTATTGCATTAGCATTATGCAGAATGATTCAATCTCTTATTGAACCTGTCTATCGAAAGTAAGCTACCTAGATAATTATTTAATAATATTTACTATTTGCAATAATTTATATTGAAAATGTAATTATTTGCTAATCGTCACGATGACATTTATCTATCTTTCAGGTATTGCATAATATCACCTAAATTACAAGGTCGAAAAGTCCCTCCATTAAAAAATGCTTTAGCACCAAAACCAATATGTAGTTTAGAAGAGATACATGATCAATTATTACCTATGTTAATAGTTCTTGGTCCTAATTTACATCATGATCCTATTTTGTTATATAAAGTTATGAGATTGTGTCATGCTGCTATCAAACAGTGTCCATTGGATGCAAACAAACTACCAGTTGACAAAAACAATATCCTTTATTATGATGTATTGACAATACTTGATGTAGCATTGTTACCATCATTATCTTTCATGGATTGTAATTGTTGTGTAGCTGAAGAATTATGGAATATTTTAAAATACTATCCATATCAGAATCGTTATTGTTTGTATGCAAGATGGAAAAATGACACTCCTCTTCAACACGCGGCTTTACTCAGAAAACGAGCAGATGCTCAGAAAAAAATTAAATCAATCATGAAAAGAGTTAGCAAAGAAACAATTAAACCTGTTGGAAGATCGATTGGCAAACTAACTCATTCTTCTCCTGGGGTATTGTTTGATTATGTTCTTATACAGATTCAATTATATGATAATCTCATAGGTAAATATATTTTTATTGATAGTACAATATGATATTATTTATTATAAAACAAACTTAAAAAGGAACACTTTTTATTATAAAATGGAACATTTACAGGACCAGTCGTAGATTCATTAAAATATTTAACAAACATTTCTTACGATGTACTTGGATATTGTCTTGTGGAAGCATTAGCAGGGGCCGATAGGGATAGATTCAAACATGATGGAACCAGTATATCTTTATGGTTACAATCTCTCGCATCATTTTGTGGTGCTATTTTTAAAAAATATAATATAGAACTTACAGGTTTATTGCAATATGTAGCGAATCAACTTAAAGCACAAAAGAGGTATTTTAAATGCTCTTCTTAAACGAAGATACATTTTAACATATATTTATAATTATATTTTTTTGTTACAAATAAATGTTACTTTCAGTTTAGATTTATTGATATTAAAAGAAATAGTACAAAAGATGGCAGGCATTGAAGCTGCCGAAGAAATGACTGCTGATCAATTAGATGCCATGGCCGGAGGAGATTTATTGAAAAATGAAGTAATATATTTGGTTAAAAAAAATAATTAATTAATTAACTAATTAACTAATTCTCCATATTATATATTATTATATTTAATGTTATATTTTAGGCCGGATATTTTAGTCAGGTTCGTAATACGAAGAAATCATCACAACGTTTGAAAGAAGCACTTGCCGAACATGATTTAGCTGTAGCTCTTTGTTTATTAATGGCACAACAAAAACATTGTGTTGTATACAGAGAAACAGATAAATCTCATTTGAAACTCGTTGGTATGTAATAATACTTCAGCCAATTAAGACATTTCTTATTTAAGGATAATAATTAATAATATCGTCTTTAAATATTATTATATATAGGAAAATTATATGATCAATGTCAGGATACATTGGTACAATTTGGTACATTTTTGGGTTCTACAATGACAGTAGATGAATATGTGGAAAGATTACCATCAATACATTCTATGCTACAGGACAATCATATACACGCAGATGTTGCATTTTTTCTTGCACGACCAATGTTTGCACATGCGATTAATGTAAGAATATTTTATTCAATATTATATTTAACGTATTGATTATTGAAGTTATAAATGTTTTACATTAAATGTATTAATATTATTAAATATAATAGATTACGCTTATATGTCACAGTAATTGTTAATAATATAAAATATATATTTTATATGTGTACATCTTCAGATCAAATATGATGCTCTTCGTAAAGCTGATCCAAATTACAAGAAAATGTCTAGTGCTATAAAACAGGCTAAGTACGCAGAAGCTGCACAAGCTGTAATGGCACCAGTTGCTCAATCGGTTAGACCATTACATCCATTAAAAGTATGGGAAGATATTTCACCACAATTTCTAGTTACATTTTGGTCATTGTCTATGTATGATCTGTACGTTCCTGTTGAAAGTTATCAAAGAGAAATAAATAAACTAAAGCAACTTGCTATTCAAGCTGCAGATTCCAAAGATATGGTTTGTACATATAATATTCATATTCTTACAATATTTTCTTTATAAAAACTAATAATTAATATTATCTTTTGACTATAAATAGAATGCTAGCAAGGGAAAGAAAGAACAAGAAAGATATACTACTTTAATAGAAAAACTACAAGATGAAAGAAGGAAGCAAGAAGAACACGTTGAAAAAGTATTTGCATATCTTAGGTAATATCAAATAAAATTCAAAATAATTGCTAGAAATATATTTAATCATATTATAAATTATACATGAACATATTATTAATTTATCTTATTAATACATACGTTATATATTTTATTAGACAAGAGAAAGATTCCTGGTTTTTATCTCGAAGCGCAAAATCTGCAAAAAATGAAACAATAACGCAATTTTTGCAATTGTGTTTATTCCCTAGATGTACATTTACAACAGTAGATGCTATGTACTGTGCAAAATTTGTTCATACTATTCATTCATTAAAAACAGCTAATTTTTCAACACTCCTTTGCTATGATAGAGTAAGTAAACATTTGAGAATATTAAATGTACATATATATATATATAGTTTCGTTAATATTATTTTGATTGAATGTTACTTTATCTTTTTACAGCTTTTCTGTGATATCACATATTCAGTCACTTCGTGTACAGAAAACGAAGCAAATCGTTATGGCAGATTTTTATGTGCCATGTTGGAGACAGTGATGAGATGGCATTCAGAAAGAGCAATATTTGACAAGGTATAATATTAATCTACGTTTAACCCTTTACACGATTCGTAAATGAAATCATAGTGCAATGGATTTACATTGTTTGACTTATAACATTATTCACATATTTTTTCGTTATAGGAATGTAGTAACTATCCAGGATTTGTTACTAAATTTCGTGTAAGCAATCAATTTTCAGAAGCAAATGACATGGTCGGTTTTGAAAATTATAGACACGTATGTCACAAATGGCATTATAAAATTACAAAGGTATTTCATTATAGATGTTAATTAATTATTAGTTAAAACTACATTTTTGAATTATCATTTATTAATGAAAATATTTTAACAATTTTATTAGGCCATCGTAGTTTGTTTAGATTCTAAGGATTACGTGCAAATAAGAAATTCTTTAATAATATTAATTAAAATATTACCACATTTTCCCGTATTATCAAAACTTTCACAAATATTAGAACGTAAGGTTGATAAAGTTAAAGAAGAGGAACGTGGCCAACGTCAAGATTTACATATCCTAGCAATATCTTATAGTGGCCAATTAAGAGCTAGAAATTCCTGTATGATACGTGAATCAGATTTTCATCATGTTGGCGATAAGGTCAGCTATTAATTATGATTGTCAATAATTTTATTTTTTTTTTTTTTTTTGTATTAATTTATTCTTTATCTTGAATAAAATTGTCTTTAAATAGGCGGGTAAAGCACAGGATTCATCAAGTAATGAAACAGTAGAAAAAGTTAGTAATGGAATTAGTAAAGAGATAAGTAATGGCGATAGCAGAACAGAAAAAGAAAACAAAGAACAAAGAGAAAAACGCAGTGCAGTAAATCAAGCTCATCAGTAAGTTATTTATTTTTTTATTTAATCATTAAGTCATGAACTACATTTATATATTAAAGTATATCAGAGTTACATGGTAACTTTCTTTAAAAGCTAAATTCACAGTTTTATTTATCATCAAAATCTACGTTAGCAAACCCAAATAATTCTACATTTTTATTACTCTTTTCTTTATATCATTGTAATTTATTTTTAGCAGCGAAAGTTCAGAAAAACTTCGGAAAAAAGAGGAATGTAAAGATGTTGCAGATGGTAAAGAAAAACACATCAAAAAGGAAGAATCTAAAGAAGAAGATAACATTGATAAAAAAGATCGCAAATATTACAAAGTAAATAATTTATTGTAATGTATATTATGTATATGTAATTGTGTAGAGATATAATGTAATCATTTTTATGAATTTTTATAAACTCATAACGACTTTTTTTGTTACTAATATAACTTTGATTATAGGAAGAACATTATTATAGTGGTGGTGTGGATAATTTAGATAGAGATCTTTCTAGTGTGTCAAATAGTAGTGCCAGTTCAGGACCAACACCGGATGGAACCGAGAGAGGTTTGTATAATCAAAATTAATGTTAATAATTCATATTGATTCTATCCAGTTTCAAAATATTCAACTTTTTATTAGTGAACCATTTAATTTAATACAAGACACTTGAATTATTAGTTTCAGAAGCCAAAAGAAGAAAACTTGAAAGTACCCCAAAGGTAAGAAATTAATAAAAAGAAACTAATAATTATCTCAATTATTATTAATTAATAAATATATGTATTTTTTTAGCAGGAAGGTAGGAGAACAGAAGCTACTCTTGAAAAAAAGGAACGTTCAAGCAAAACTAAAGTACGCGACGAACAAAAAGAACTTCGCAGAGAAAAAAAGTTAGGACGGAAAAGAGTAAGAAATTAAAATACCATTTTTTATATTTTTGATTCGTATAATACAATTTCAATCGTTAATTTTAATTAATGTTTGATTTAGGATCGAGCTGAGGAATCTTTGGTGCAGACTGAACAAAAACGAAGAAAAGATGATGAAAGAGGTTTGTATATAATTTATATTATTAATATATTAATGATAATATATATATATATATATACATATATTTTTTATTAATATGTTATAGCCAAAGGAGTACATCAAAATGGAGACGTAACGGAACATAGAGAAAAACATCATTACAGCAAAGTAAGTACAAAAATGTTTTATTATTATTAATATATATCTGTGATACAAGATATAGACAAATTATTATTAACTTTGTAGTCAAATGGTTAATGGTTTACAAGAATAACATATTAAATTACATAAATATATTTTAAAGATGTATATACTTAATTTGTATACTTAATTTCATGTATACTTAAAATTCATTTTTGACAGAAAGCATAAAAGTTATTTAAAACATTAAATTTAATATCCATTAAAGATAATTTTATAATTTAAATATTGAATTGACTAAAAAATTTAATAATAGAAATTTGAAAAATTTCTATTAATATCAATGAGTAAAGATAAATTCAATGGGTGTTTGTAAGAAGGGCTTATATTACGTACTGCAAATTTTTAATATAGACAACAACAGAGTTAAATATGAGCTCTTCTTTCAAACACCCATTCAATTATTATTTATGTAATTTAATTCTAGTCAAAGTTATATATATATATATATATATATGTAGAATTAATATTACTTCTAAGTTTGGATGGCCTCTGTTTTAATTCTTTTTACAATTGTATTAAAAAACTTGATAGGAAAAGTTGCACTATTGCAGAAAGAGAGAATCTAATAGTTGAAAGAATTTTTTCTCAAGGTCATTTATTTACTTTCACTTTTCATTTACATACTTCACTCTTTTATTTTTTTTTAATTTCATTAAACTATTAATGTGAAAGTCATTCAAAATTATATGCTGTAGTAATAAAATGAACTTTCTTACAATATAGAAGATTTTTCAAATTGTGGTCATTTACGCCAATGCTACTGTAATGATAGGGCGTATCAATGGAAAATAAGATATGTACGTATGTTCAGTCATATTATACGTTTACGAAAATTACACCTTTGCATGCTACTTTAACGATAGGGCATATCAATGAATAATAAGACATGTAAGATATTTCAGCGATACGATTATAGCTGTGCATTGGAAGCAAATGGTCACAATTTCAAATATTTTCCGTAATATAAGAAAGTTTATTTTACTACCACATTTGATCTAAGTGACCTTCACTAATAGTTAAATGAAATTGTCTTAACACCAGTTATAGCAAAACCATAAAATATATATAATTTAATATATTTATTATTTAATAAATATATATTTAATTTTATAATTTTATATATTAATTAAAAATATATACATATATAAATTAATAATTTAATAATAAATTAATATTTTTACAAGATTTAAAAAGACCAACTTGATTTTTTTAAATAAAACTATATATAT
>NW_015148993.1:92229-107555 GCF_001465965.1 Polistes dominula | reverse complement strand
TTTTATATTTTATATTTAATATAATCATAATATTATAATTTATATTATATATATATATATATATATATATATAATTGTATATATGAATATTTTATTTATATTAATTTATATATATATTATTTTAAAAAAATCAAGTTGATCTTCAAATCTTGTAAAAAATGACTTCGAGAAAATATTCTTTGTATTATTAGAATTCCTTTTCTGCAATAGTAGAACTTTTTCCTTTCAAGTTTTTCAATAAGATTGTAAATAAAGAAGATATTTAAGTGAAACAGTTAAACACCTCATCCTGTACATATAGAAAATACGTATAATACACAATTAAAGTGTATATAATGTAAAGCTGTCTTTCTCATCTTTTTTACGTTAGTTAATTAATTATGAAAATTCATGAATTGTACTCTGGTACTATTCTTTGTAATCCTTTGAATATCAAGGGGGGACATAAGGAGAGGATTTTTATTTCTTTCTTTTTTTTCTTAAGAAAAAGAAATTTAAGAAAAAAAAAAAACTAAAGCAGTAAGTTCACATTTGGCTAGTTTTTGTGTATTAAAAGTAAAATTGTTATTATTTTTTCTAACCTTATTACTTGGCCCCTTAGTTGATAAAGACGTCCACTTCGAGTATATTGAAAAGATGAGACGGGAGACAGTAGCAAAGACGAGAAAACATAGGTGATACTATCAAGTACCCAATGTTAATCGCAGAAGTCACAAGGCATACAAGGCATTTATTCATCAATATATTTTCAGGAAAAATCTCCGTATACTAAGGAACGTACACATGAACGTGAAGGACGTGAGAACAGAGACAAACAATATCCTTTTTATACAAGAAAACGTTGTTTCAAGTAAAATATTAATAAAAAATATTTTCTAAACTTCTCTATATATTGGGTAGCTTAGAAAATTACCTTAAAAAAAAATATATTAAAATAATTTCAATAAAAATATTTATCCTTAATAAAAGTATACTAGGAGAAGTTCAGATCCCAAACGAAGATGATGCACGGCAACAGAAAAAATGTTGATTTAACATTTTATATATTACGTTTGATGTTGCATGTAATTAAAAAGTAGAATTCGTCATAATAAAGAAAAAAAACTAGTGGATAATTTGTATATTACGTTAACGTCCATTTTTATAAAATAAACTATTTCTCATTCAATTCATATTATTCAATGTGCTTTCTTGCACTTGATTGTAACTACTTAATCATTTCTGAAAGAAACAAGAAAAAAAGATAAACAAAAACAAATTGTTCATCACAAAGTTTGTACCGATATGTGTTAGTCGCTAAAGAATTGTGAAAGATTGCTTTGATATCCGATAAAAGTAATATATACTTATGAAGGTACTTATTAATTGTCTGATAACATTATAGCCAATAGATTAATGAAAACAAATAAATTTATAGTAAAACTTTTATCTTTTTACTTATTTGATGAAAATATAATAATAATAATAATAATAATAATAATAATAATAATAATAATAATAATAATACTGTATATATATATAAACGATATAACCCAATAAATGTACAATATCATCGTGCTGGTGTAATCAACTATCTGTACAAAATAAATTATCATTGACACTTTTGGATATACGATCTAAAAATACGTGTGCGTGTGTATGTATGTTTGTTTATACAAAATATGTTTTATAACATATTTAATTATGTAGCAATAGAATTATAATAAAACCTATCGGCTTTTATACTTTCTTCTTCCAAACGTTTCAAACGTAATTTAGCATCTTGCAATATATCTTCAGTTGAACTGCTCTCGCTAACAACGGTGTTAGTATAGAGAGCTTTTTTTGTTATCGCAGGATCTTCAATTAATGTAGACCTCGATTGATGAATTTCTTCAAATCTACGCGATAATTGAATCGCGTATTGAGTCAATTCATCTATTTTTAATTGTTGATCATTCAAAAGCTTGATCAATTCTTTCTTTTCTCCATGAAATTGTGCATCTTTATTTTGATCTCCTAAATCGTTACTAGAACTCGTTTGTATTCCTGTATCTCTTAACTCGCAATTGGTAGAAAAAGCTTTTTTGGTCACAGCAAGCTCTTCTTGCAATTTCTCCAAATCACGCTTATAACTCTCATACATGTCTTGCTTTTTTTGTATTCTGCGAATAATTCTATTATTGTTTATCAAATCTTTCATAATTGAAATTATTAAACATCTTTAAGGAAAATATTTTACCTTTCGTTTTCTAATAGCAAAGCGTTCTGTTTAAAAGATAATTCTATTTCTTTTTGAAACAAGTGTTGTTCCTCTTTCTGCTTTTTTTCATTCAACTGTTGTTCTTTCAAAGTAACCATATTCATTAATTCCTAAAAAATGCACATTAAATATAAAGTGGATACAAGTTTTGTACTCGTAATTCAACCTTTTTATAAATCAGTTATTTACAAAAGGTTGAAGATGATTTATAAAAATGTTGAATTTAGTTTTAATCAAATAATAATATACCTGAGCTTTATCTAATTTTTTATTCAAAGAATTTAGTTGTTCTTCGATAACAATGGCACGATTTTTTAATCCAATTTCTTTTTCTTTCAATTGCATGTCAAATAATTGTTTCTGTTTAAATATTTTCTTCTTGACAGATCTTAATTTTTCTATTTCCATACTCATTCGTAGAGAACTATCTGTCTGTGTTTCTTTGGTACTGGTCATTGTAGTTTTTTGAAAACTTGGAACTTTGTTTAAATTCAATGTACAAACAGATATACATTTTAAAATACATAAAAGTAAAGGTGCATCATTATTTACATACTCTGACATAATATATTGTCCTTCAGGATCATTTGGTCGTATTCCTAAAGTTTCTAACGTATGATATATGTAATCTTTTTGTAACTTCTGTTTACTGTGTGTTTTTCTTTCATCATAACTATCAGGTACATGATTATCAAACTGTATCAAAAGTGGTGCTTCACTAGCAAATACTGACAATGTATAAGCATAATTAACATTAAATAAATACTCCGCTACAAGAAAATCAAAAACATATTGTTTAGCTGGTTTAGGTTTACTACAATAATCCTTTAAAGATAAATCTTTATATTTTAATGCATTGACCAAATTTCTGCGTAGATTTGTTCTAATATTTGATATGATACCACATCTTTCAAACCTAAAAGCATAACATTATAAAAATAAATATAAAATACATTAAATATATGATTTAATATATATTAACATACCAACATACCAAGAATATACAGTGTCAGAATATTTGCTGTCCATGGTACAAATAAAAATTGATAAATATAAATATTAATAAATAAATTGTTTTGTTAAATTAAAAACGTTTAATTATCGTTCAATTTCTGGCGGTAATCATGAATGGTTATATTTCGATGAATCTTAACGAGATATCGAATTTGATATCGATATAATTGACGTATATTTTTTATTATCGAAAATATAATCAAATATAGACCAATCAAATTGATCCCTGCATAAACATAGATATGAAAAAAAAAATTTCGTGAAACAGAATGCGAATATGCACAATGTAGCTACAACGTACTAATTAAGTCAGTAATTAATTATCGGATGCAATATAACAGGTAATAATTAACTATTGTTTTCAGTTCTACCAAGATATTATTTCCATTTGTGTAACTTCGTTTTAAAAAATGCTGATTGGTCAAATTGCATTGTAAATGAACCAATTATATACTACGTGTAAAAATGTTTTACAATAAAAAAAAATATAATTATAATAAAATAAATTAATATTTTGTAGTATCTGAACAACATGAGAATTAGGTATAAATATAAAAAAGTAATACTATAAAAATGTGATTATTAACAGTATATTATTATTTATTTGTAAGTGAGATATAATTCTTGAATTTCAATTTAAATCAAATTACAATGAATGTCTTACGTCGAAATGGTAGAAAAAAAAAGCTTACGTTCGCATAAACTCATAATCACGATTTATATAAATGCCACAAGTCACACTTTGACAACGTAGAGGATATTTTTTTTCTTTTTTTAGTTTTATTAGACGTTGGCTGGCCTGCGATCAACCTATTCCTAATGCAACGGTGTAGAAAGTGGCACCACCTATAATAGAAATACGATCTAACCTTTTTATATAATATTTTAGTCAATAATTTCAATAATTCGTAACGATTAAATTACACGTAAATATAAAAAATAAAAAGATAAAATTTTCTTTTTTTAATGGCGTATGAAAGTTAACTATAAAGAACAATAATCGATAAAAATAAGGAGAATCATTTTTGAGCCCTAGTTTTCCCGCCTTTTTTAAGAGCAGACATTTTATCGAGGGATAAAAAGAAACGCATCAAAACATAAAAGGTCGGCCCTGATTGGCTTACTTTTTGCGGCTTATCTGAAATAAGCCAATGGTAATAGAGATTTTCTCTGTACACTTCCATATGCCGTACAAGTAAGCGTGGGGTCGCGATATTCGAAGCTGAGAATCCTTTTAGCTGTATAGAGGACTGTTCAGGTAAGAAAAATTCAAATATTTTTCTTCGTAGGCGTTGACAGATTTTGGCGTCGTGGCATCGAAGAGCGTAAGGATTGTTAGTGTTTGATTATCACGATACGAGCTGGCCTACTACAAGGTGGCATCGCCTTCCGTTTTTATAGTGCGTACACCTTTTATTTTCTACACACAACTCGATCGTAGCAAATGGCTGCCCCCCCGGGAAAGAGGAAAGATGCGTGTTGTTTAGCCCAGTGTCGCGATCACGACCTGTGTATTTCTTCTAATCGTCCTGCCGATCCTCTTCTACGTTTTATTGAGTCCCCTTAGAAAAAGTTCGTGACGATTCGAAAGGCTAGGAAAAGAAAGAAATATGATAATCCAAGAGAGAGAGAGCACAGGGTGCTGCTTTCCGTGCGTGAACGAGGATGACCGGTGGTGCGCGAAACGCGTCGCGACGACGCGCGTCCTCTCGCACACACCTACGCTCCCACACATCTACACCCACACAAAAACACCCGCCTTCACGTTCATGCATTATCTCCCCCTCTTCTACTCCTTTTCCCCCCTCGCTTCTCGATATTTTCCTTTCTTGCTTTTCGTATTGCTAAATGAATCTCTCTTGCTAAACTCATCTACTGTGGATGTTAGACAATCATCATATCGTCATCATCATCATCATCATCATCATCATTATCATCATCATCATCATCATCATCATCGTCATCATCATCATTATAGTTATATATCACTTTTCTCACCATAGAAACAATCTGGGTTGGGGGGAGAGGTATAGCTGCCAATGTTGAAAACATCCATGTAATTTCTTTTTATACGACATATAAAAAACGGTGTATCTTTGTATATAAAATGTACTACGTACTAATACAGAAATTCTCGTGGGCACACTATATATATTAATATCGCGTATCTCTCTCTTTCTTTCTCTCTGTGTGTAACACGTACGTGTGTTTTTGTTTTCTTCTACGATCAACAAGATCACACGTTGGTATCTCTAATCGAACAAATTGATCTTTCCATTGTCGTGCCTTATAAGTTTGCCATCTTCCATGCTGCAACAATAACCAAATTTATCAATGAACTAACCAATCGTTTTTAACTTCTTCCTTTCTTCAATTCGTTTTTGTTTTTTATTCTTTGTCTTCATTTACTTTGATAATTTCGCGTCACATGTTCCTCTTCTTCTTGTTTCTTCCTTATCGATTGTTAGCTCTAGATTAGCTTCTTTGTCTCTCTGTTTATTTAACTAATCGAATGGAAAAATAGGAATGCGACGTGAAGATTGACGATTTGGCTAGGATAACGAGAAAAAAAAAATAAAGAAAGAAAGAAAGAGAGAGAGAGAGAGAGAGAGAGAAAAAGAATAATAGTTAAGAATGTATGCGTACGTAGAAAATTTACATGTATATAACGTTGGTATTCAATACGTGAGCGCCATATCGAAAAGATTACACATTAATTCCGTAATATTTGTAATAAAATAATAGTAGTAATAGTAGTAGTAACAGTAACAGTAGTGGTAGCAGTAATAATGTAGTAGTAATAGTTATTATTGTGTTGTGTTGTACTAGTAAATAGAGTAGTATATCAAAACAATATAAAATGATGTTTTACTTGACTTTTTCACCGTCAAAAACACCTAGGCGCAGGTTTTCCTAACATTACATCTTTACCGGTCATTGATACAACAGTTTTAATGGGTTTCTTCGTTCACGTTTTATTCGCTTATCAAACGCCACAAAGTTGATTATTCGAAATAAAAAGGAGATTAAAAAGATAGAGAGGGAATGAATATATATATATGTATATGTGTATAGAGAGATATGTATATGTGAGAGTGAGAGAGAAAGAGAAAGGAAATTAAAACGAAGAACAAGAGAGAGAGAGAGGAGACATATTACGTATGACGCGTTTGTCGCGTACGAGAACGCTTTTACGTATCATTTTAGGGAGAGTAGAGGGAGAATGATCATCCATATACGCATATATATATATATATGTGTGTGAATACTTAGAGTTGCGATTACACATGCAATCGTTTTCTTCAGCAACGTCGGGTTCCTGTCAGTTCAGTTTGAGCGCGTATTCGACAATCTTGCAGTGGTCATACTATTCCTTCATATTTTCTTCATTAAATTCAAAATCACGTGGTTGTTTTTTCTTTTTAGATAAATTAATCTTTTTTTTCTTCTCTCTCTCTCTTACTAGGTGTCTAGAAATAAACTTGAAAACTGAAAAAAATAAATTTCATAACAGTTAACTATACACTCTTGTGGGAACAATAATAGATGAAAGAGTTCTGGTTGGTTGCAACGCATTTTTAGTTTTTGGTTTATCGTAGACATTTTTTTTTTTATACAGGAAAGGAAAGAAATTTGTTTCTATTTTGTGTGTCACACTACTACTGTGTGTTTATTACGTTTTATGCGAAATCTTTGACACGGTTGTCTTTCTCTCTTTCTCTTTTTCTCTCATACTCGTAGTACAGTCGTGTTGCCGTGTTGTCCTCGCACAGTTCTCGTCTATTCTTACGCAACAGGTCGCGCGAATATAAATACAAACAGTTCGGATAAAAGTTGAAAGAGAGAGAGAGAGAGAGAGAAAGAGAAAGAAGACGAATTTTTTCACGTGCTTCTCCACCCCCTCCTCCTTCATCTCCTCCTCACCACCTTACCTAGACCTCCTCTTCTTCTTCTTACCAAATATATTTCGACTGAACAAAAAAAAAACACCGAACAAGAAAGAGAGTAAAATATAAAAAGAAAAAAAAAATAACAGAGAAATAGAAAGATAGAAAGAGAGAAAGATAGAAAAGAAATCACCTTCAAGGCAGATCTTGTGTGTGTGTGTGTGCATTTATCTAGCAAAGGAAATGTCCCTGACGTTGAATGTACGTCTACTAAAACCTCTTTCTTTTTATTTATCTTGTGTGGATTTTTCTTTGTTTTTTTAGCTCTTTTGGGTTTTTTTCTTTTAGGTTATGTTTGTTGTTCTTTTTTTTTACCATTGATTTTCGTTTCTATTTTTGTTTTATTTTTATCCCTGATAGAAAGATATTTTCATTGAACTTTTATATCATAGGATTTATGTACAACATGTTATGTTGTATATATGTGTGTAGTATTAATTTGTTAGATGATTATATTGATCTGTTTAACACTAGATATACTACCATTTTCAGTATACCTATTTCTACCACACTAGTCAAAATGATTGATGTATACAAAAAAATGCTTTTTGAGGCTTCCAGTCTTGATTTACTCTTAAAAAATAACAAAAAATGTCTAACGATAATATTTTTAATAGATAAATGGATTTATAGATATTTTTAAATAACAAAACGCTTAATTATTTACAGAAATTAAATGTTACATGAAGTAGAAATTTTGAATTAAAATGGCCCGATCAGTCAAAATGATTGGTCTGGTATATCTAGTGTTAAATATGAAAATACAAAAGAAAAGACAAAATTTGACATACTTCAAAAATTAGGTAATATATGAATTTACAAAAGTCAAGCAGTTAAAGTATTATTGAAGTTGAAATTTAATCCGTAGATTCGATCCGATAGTACCAATACACAACACAACTAACAAAACATTTGTTTTCAAAGTCAGGAAGAGATAAGAGAACAGATAAATTACGAGCATTGTTGTAGAAACAAAGGGAGATTTTTTTCAAGATGGATCTAATTTCAATCTTATAATTTTAATTACTCGCCCGTCTCTTATGAATTCATATATAATCTTGTTATTTCCTAAAATTATTAGTTTTAGTATATAATATAATTTGATATACTTTCCCCTTTTCCCTCCAAAAACCACCTAGTCATTTCGGATAAAATTTAAGGTTTCCACGATTTAACTGAATTATACAAATTAATGCTGACATATATGCATACATATGTATGTAGATTTGATTTCATTCAAAAAGAATATTTCCCTCTCTTTCTCTTTCTTTCTCTCTTTCTCTCTTTCTCTCTTTCTCTTTCAATGCTTCTCTTTATTTTATATCTCACCAAATAAAGAAGACGAAATTAGGTTAGATCACGCAATATGTACATGTATGATGCATGTATAGATATATTCTTCACTGTATTTTATTATATCGTATATATATTTTTGTTTTACACAACTCTTCTCCGCCATTATGACTCAAACAGCATATCGAATTTGGAGGTTATTTTTCTATGAGATTTTCTTGTTTCTTTTTTTTTTTTTTCTTTCAAATACTTTTCTTTTATTCTTTTTTTCTTTCACACGTACAATATCAAGAAAGAATATAATAGTTCTCGGATGTGATATCATATTTTCCGTTACCTTGACAAAACGCGTAAGAGACGCGCGTGATTGCCACGAAGTACTTTTTTTCTTTCTCTTTCTTTTTTTTTTTTTTTTTGCAATTTCTCAGTGAAACGCATATATCGTATATATATATATATATGTTACTCGGGATTTTTTTTAATGCGATCTAATCGCCAATGAAGAAGTTTTCTCACGTTTAAGAGTACATTTCAACGACTATTGTTTCATTTTAAAACGAAAAGACGAATTAATTAAAATTAAAGATGGCTGCCGTTGATTAATGGCGGACGTTAATCATGGGCGCCAAAATCATTGATCATAGGAAGTTTTTTTTCTTACAAAAACAATTTTAATTAGTTCCAAAATTAATAATAATCATTATTATTATTTAATCATCGAATAAGAAATGTTTAAAGAAAAAGAAAATTATTTTAAATTAGCTGTAACACCATAGTATATCATTTTTTCTTACACATGTATGAAAAAGTTTAGTTTTTATGACATCCTAGAAGTGGAGAAAGAGACAAAAAAAAGAAAAAGGAAAAAAAAACAAAAGATACTCTTCGTGACGTTTTCCAATTATGATTCTCTTCGTGTCATCGTGGTAATTAAGTGGGTACTATTACTCTGATAGGATGTTGTAAGCCTTTTATAACGCCTTGACCGAGAACAGACGTTAGAAGGCCTAGACAATGCTATATTCGTTCCTTTTAAATTTTCCTTTTATGTCTTTGAGATAAAGAAAGAGAGGAGGAGGGATAAAGAAGAAAGGGAGAAAGAGAAAGAAAGATAGAAGTTGAGATAAATAGAGGGAAAGATTTATCCGGTGACAAAGTGCTTATTCATGGTACACGTGCCAACGATCCATGTTTTAATGTTTCTTTCTTTATATGCAAAATTATTAACCCATTAATAGAGAAACGTTTCTTCATTTCCTTTTATTTTTCTTTTTTTTTCTTTGTGCAAATTTGTTTTTATTGCCATTAACAGGTCAGTAATGCAATTTAACTTCAATCGGTGATCTTTATTTGTTATTATTATTATTATTTAATTAATAATTAAATTATTAATAATTAATTTCAACCCTCTTTCGCTAAAATAATAATAGTTTTTATCCATTGTTTTATAACAAATGATATAGGATACACTCGTAATAAACTTTATCAATTTTCTTTTGCGAAATTTATCACGATTTGGCAAACGTGAGGATTGTTTCAAATTACGAAATTGGTGCAAGTCCATTGTTTAAGAAAGAAAAATAGAAAATTGAGAAAGCAAATAATTTTCATTGATTACAAATTACAATATTAAAATTGTATTTGCTGAATTTTAGGTTAATAAGTTTGAAATGTTATCTTGGCACCATTTTGTTTTTTTTTTTCTGGTAACAAATCATAACGATTTTAATATTCGTCAATGTTATTAAGATATTTTGATGAGAATTAATGTATGAAATAAATCAAGAAAAAAAAAAATAAAGTACTGAAAAATGTGAAGAAATTCTTTAGTAGATTATTTCTTTTTTTTTTTTTGAATATGATAATAATAATAAAAAATACGTTTGTAATAAAAATAGGATACTAAATTCTATCGATTTCAAGTAGATGTGACAGCGCATACATATAATATTTCGGCAAACACCGCATAGGCAAATCGATACGTAGTACGTTCCATGTAGAAAACCGGTTCCCCGCTTATATATATATATAAGCTTAGTAAGTTAAAAAACAATGAGAGATACAAAAAGGAATCGCGCCAAGCGTAAATGTTGAAGCACATTAATTTATTATTTCTACCATCGACGGACTTGTAATTATTTTTTGTTTTTGTTTTTTTGTGCTTCCATTTTTTATTTTCATTACTTCTCATACACCTAACCTCACTTTTTTAATTAATTTGTTTTTAATATTGTTCATTTATATTATAACATTATGCATAACGTTTTTTTTTTACACTTTGTTTATGTGGGATTGTTGTTTTGGGTTTTTTTGTTACATTTAATAACAAAATTGAATTATTTGTTTGATTAACAATCAATGAAAATGAATAAACAAAATCAAGATATTCAATGAAGTTGTTTTTAAGAAATGGAATAAATTTGAACGAGTTATTTTCAACTAATTACAATTTACGAGAAATCTTAAATCGAATGAAATCTTTGAAATTCTAAACTAAGGATTTGAACACTTTGAGATAAGAAATTTTGTTTAAAATGGTGAGAGATTTTTCTCGTTTTCATTTCTTACGCGTTGAACTTTTGTTCTGTTATCTTTTTACGGATTAAACATAATCTATAGATGAATATTTTTAAATTATTTTTTTTTTTAGAATAAAAATGTAAAATACGATTCGTGTAAATAAGCAACTGCTTACAAAATTATGATTAATATTATTAATAATAATAATTGTAAAGAATTAATAAGATTTGAAAGATTCGCGTGTACGTCCTTTTCAAAGGACTTACGGTTAAAAATATTTATATATATATATATATAAATGTATAAATCATTTTTTGTGTTGCAAATTAGTTACAAATGCCTAATACTTTCCTTTTTCGTAGATTAGTATTTCACGTTATGAACGGTAGTGGGTTAAAGTACGCCATTAATTAGAAAGAGAGAAAACCATACGTCATAATGAACTTTACATTTAATGAGTTAAATATCCTTTCCTAACATGAAATTCGATATTTATATGACAAAATTCTAAATAATATTATCTCATATCGTTCTAATACATGACATTTATATATATATTTCAAAATCTATAGGAGATTTAATTGAAAAGTTTCGAGACCCATGTCGATAGATGACCCATGTGAAAAGAAGTGAGAGTTTAGATTAAAAAAAAAACAAAATAATAAATAAATAAATAAATTGTTTTTATACTTGTAGGATCAAAACTTTTCAACCCACCCACACGTATTCGTCAAGAAAGATGAACGATGGTTTTTTTCTTTTTTTGTTTTATTTTTAACGACAATATTAAAATTTGAAATATTCAGTTAATTTTATACACTAAATTTAGAAATATATTACAAAATTTTCATATAAAATACGAAAGTTACAATGTCTGAATATTTTTAAAATGGTGCACAATACAAGGCAGATATTTCATATACAAAGAGGGTGAGTTGAAAAATTTGAAGCTTATTCTTTTCTAAAACAAAAAAAAAAACAAAAAGTTTTGGTACCACGTTGAAAAATAAAAGTGAAAGTTTGATCTGGAAAAAAACAAAAAAATACAAAAGAAAGAACAAAAATGATTTCTATGTTGGTTAATCGAAACTTTTCAATCCCACCCACGTATACACACACATATACACACTAACATGATGTTGTTGTAATATACAAATGTAGGAATAATAACGTTAATTAGAAGAAGAGAAATAGATTTTTTATTGAATATTCAGAGAGTTCGGTTAGTTTGTTGGTCGGTAGGTTTATTGGTTGGTTGGTTTGTTGGTTTGTTGGTTGGGTTCAGTTGGGTTGGGTTGGGTTGGGTTCGTTGGTTGGGTTGGTTGGTTGGTTGGTTGGTTGGTTAGTTCGAAGGAACGCGAGTTTAAAGATAAAATGAAATTAAGCAAAGCGATGCCAAAGTTTTTTTATATACACATATATATATATATATATATAACAAGGTTTTTCTATATTTATATATATATATATATGTATATATATATAAAATCCTACTTGTCGAGAGTTATATTACACTTCGTAAAGATTTCTCGATTTACCGTGCATATCCTCTTTTATTCCAACCTTTTATATCTCCACGTTTTTCTTAAAGCTTTACTATGTGCTTCGTTTTATGTACTTGTACATACATACATAGATACATATGCTTTCAATTTCAAGGTCCAACAAAGTACTCCAATAGTATTTCACCACCCTATATTTATATGATACTTCTATCATATATTTTCAAAACATTTCGACAATTCGAGCTGATTTAAAATCAATCTAATTACAAGGAAGCTATCTTTAAAACGTTCATTATAATTTCGGAATTTATTTTTTGTTCTAAATACGGTACATTTTCGAATGGGAACCATTGTCCAAATTTTTTTTATTTCCTAAAAATAATTTTTATAATTTAAAATTTTTATTTCTTATAAAAGCATTCCTCGAAATAAAAAAATTCAGGGTAGCGAAAGGAAGAGTTGATTGAAAAGTTTTGAGTTACAATAAAAAAAATAAAATAATTTTTTATACATTTTTTTAGTTTTTTTTTTTTTTGAAAGAGAAGAAATGAGAAGCTCAAGAATATTTGATTATTTTTTTTCTTTTTTTTTTACGGAGTTATACAATTTTATCGGCATAAATGGATTTAAGTAAAAAAAAACAAGATGGTGGTCGAATGCAACATTGACGATGCTCGGACTGAGAAACTTTCTACACAGAAATTTTAATTATTTCCAATATCTTATTATTTTTCAATCATTGAATTGAGAGATTTCTAAACGGAAATTGTTTTCTTTTTTTTTAAATAAAAGAAAAAAGTTTAATCGAATAAAAAGTATTGTTTCTATGTTAGATTTAAAATATTTCAACTCACAGCCATGTATATTCGGAAAAAAGGTTATTCTCGGTTGCTTGGTTTACTTTTTGTTAATTCTTTTTTTTTCTCCCGTTTACCGTTTTATATCGCAGAAGAACGGTATATTTTATCGTTCGATGCTTTATTTGTTAGTATCGTTTAATCATTAACTAACGTTTACAACACCGAAGAGACGTTTAACCTCTTGCATTTTGCACTTAATTGCTGACTACGCGGAATGTGTTTAAGTATTTTTCTATCTCTCTCTATCTATTTTGTTCTTTTTCTTTTTTTTTTAAA
This sequence comes from Polistes dominula, assembly GCF_001465965.1. The sequence continues at coordinate 93,898 of NW_015148993.1, read as the reverse complement.
TGTCTATAATTAATGTTCATGATTTTTTTTTTTTTTTTTACAAACATTGTTATGAACTATTTTGTAAAAGTAATCGTTGATAACCTTTCGTCCGCCATTAATTTCACGAAATATCAAATATCGACAAGTATTATAATTTTTACAAACAATTTTTTGATGTTTTACTAAAAATATTTAATGATTCTTATAATAAGATTCAATTACAAACTTGTTTTGTAAAAATATTGAACTATTACAGTTTGTATTTTCTTTTTTTTTTTTACTTCGTCGCCGGACGGAAGAGCAATTAACAGCAACACCCGACACGAATTCGTACAAAAACGTAGGGGGTCTTGTTTTTTTTTCTTTCTTTGCTATACTTTGTTCTTTCCTTTTTTTTTTATCGTAAATGATTATTTTCTTCTAAAAAAGAAAAAAAAATCCTTTTTTGTTTATTAATTTAACAAAGCGGTAAAATTCATCAAAAAAGTTGAAAACTCGGTGGATAAGTTTGTAGAAGCAAAAATAAATAACATACAGAGTTTTCCACTTATGAAAAAGTTTTTGTTCAAAAAACACGTTTGGAATTTATCAAACTTTAGTTAGAAATGTTACATTTGACAGAGAAAATCTGTTAAATTGAAAGTTCGTAGTTTTTGTTTTGTTTTTCTGGTTGTTCAACCATTAGTCGAAATTTTAAATATATTCATCATAATACAAGAGGGATAATAAAAAAGTCAGAAGTCAAATTCACGTATATATATACAGAGAGAGAGAGAGAAAGAGAGAGACAAATTTTCTCAAGGGTTCTTCTTAGTTTCATTCAACGAAATACACGCATTATATAAATAACACGAAAAATAAATTCAAAGCAGGAGAACATTTTCAAAACATACACACATAACACGAATACATAAAACGGTGTATTATTATTACATCAGGATTTTCGGGAAAGCATATCATAACAAATAATAGAAAAATACGATTATTTATTAGTATTTAGAATGTTTATTATGATTTCCTCGAAATCAAATTAAAGGAAAAATATTATTGGGGGCTATAAAAATCTAAAATCTATTGTCAGTGTATCGGACACCGTTCAAAAGGAAATACCAATAAAACAGGTTTACATCATTGGAACCCTATTCTATTAATCTATCGATAAAATTAAATATTTAAACGTTCGATAGTTTTGAGATTATTCTCGAAACAAAGTATCTTGATTATCTTGTACGATTTGAATAAGGAAAAAAATTATTCACGTGTATATGTGTGTGTTAGTGTGTAAATATTGAAATGCATTAAAACTAACGCATCATATATTTTCGTATTTTAAAAGTATAAAAATACTTCGGAGAGAAAAACCCAATTTCTTCTTGCATCTGACTTCAGAGCACCGCTCATTCTCATTAAGTATTGGAATTAAAAATGTTAATGTATGATAATTTTTACTACATATTCGTTTGAGTAAACAGAGAGTCCACCTACGCAGGTGACTTATCGTTTTGCATCGAAAACGTTCATCGTTTCAATGAGATAAGCAAACTATGACTGCTGGATTGGTCGTTTTACATTTCAAATTAATCGAGATGTAGTATCGATTTGCTTGAATTTCTAACGGTTTTTACAAATTCGGGAGGAGTCGAGTGCGACGGCTATTTTTTTTTTTTTTTTTTTTTTTTTTTTTTTT
>NW_015148993.1:76782-92159 GCF_001465965.1 Polistes dominula | reverse complement strand
TTTTCGGGATCGTGAATGTTCGACCGAGATCGGTTGGGTTCGTTCGAGATCGCTCCGATCCGTTTGAACGTACGACGCGGCTCGTTGGCGGCGCGGTGGCGGTGGCGGTGGCAGTGGCAGTGTTGGTATTGGTGGTAGGGTGGTGGTAGTGGTGGTGGTGGTGGCAACGGTGGTGGATATGCTGATGTGGTGGCAGTACCAGCGAGAGTCAGGAACATGAAACCCGGCTCCATACTAGCCCTTCCCCCCCTCTTCCTCTTCTCGTTCCGTTTTCTTCTCATTTCTTCCTCCCCTCCGCATTTTCTCTCTCTTTCATAAACACATACACGCACGCGTACACACATGTCGATACACATATACGCTAACATCCGTACACAAGGTACACACATAGAAACAGAATGTTTCTACACGTACGTTCAGTCCCCATACCCTCCGCGATCCGCGCCCCTCCCGAACGTTCCTTCGTTCCTCGTTCGCTCCGCCGACCCCTTCTCATCCGTTCGTTCGTGGTTCGTTCGTTCGTTCGTTCGTCGTTCGTTAGGTTGCCAATGCTTGGCCCTGGGAATGCGCGGCTCGAACGTACCTCTCTCTTTCTCACTCTTTCTCTTTCCCCTCTCACTCTTTGGTCGTCTCTTTCCCTCATTCGTCTTATTGACCCGGACCCGGTTCTCTTCTCTCTCTCTTTCTCTTTCTTTCTCTTTCTTTCTCTTTCTTTCTCTTTCTCTTTCTCTTTCTCTTTCTCTTTCTCTTTCTCTTCGATTCGTCGCGTCACCTCCAACTCACCCACCTCGTGTCCAAGGGTTGGGTGGTAAAAGGAAGTTGTACGAATAATACGAAGTACAGGTCCTATCCAATCTATATGTATACATTTTCATTTTTCTTCCTTCCTCTTCCATTCTTCGCGTTATATACATAAACACGCGTCTATCTTTCTCTTTCTTTCTCTTTCTCTTTCTTTCCCTAGCAATTTGGAATATTCGGAGGGATGTTCGTCGAAGCGGCACCCATTCTCCCGTGAATTTCTTCGCGGTGAAATTAATATTCGCCTTTCGAGGCCACGATAAAATCGCAAGCGCCATGGAGAACGTATTATAGAAGTCGGGAGTAAAAGTAAGAGCCTAGAGGCAAATACGCGGTACAATGCGTCGATGCCTTCGAAAGTATAGATGAACATTGGCTACAAACATTATAGAATGTTTGTTCGTTGAAACACGGTAGAAAGTTGGAATTCATTTCCATCGTTGCTTTAAAAATAATACAAAATATGACAAAAAAAAAATAAATAAAAATGAAAGAATGTAAGAGAACGTGTATAGTTTGTGGTAGGCGGTCTTGTATATAGTAGGCAAATCGAAGAAAGTACGTTTTCATCTTCGTATAACCTCATTCATATGCCTTCCAATCCCCGAGATATGTATAAAGGAGCACTTAAAGTGTACAATTGATGAAGAAGCCGGATCGAGATGAAAATTTTATTTTGCCGAACAGGTTTTTTCTATATTGGAAGAAGGTCCGCTATTACTTGGCAGTTTTGCACGATATTCGCGCGCCACCACCATCCTGCGCTTTTCAGGGGTGAATGAAATTTAAAATTGCAAGGCGTTGCTGCTTAATTTATTCCATTTCATAGACCATCTGGTCTCTTTAGTCGAAAAGTTGTCGTAATTCACGACTTTAATGCCATTTTAACATATTTCATTTGAAACGCGCGTTACATACATATATACATACACACGTGCATTTTTCTAGAAGCAAATGAAACAAGCACAATTAATGATCACATATGACTTTCTAATTACTACTTTTAATTCCCCTAGGATATATTTTAGTGTTACTTTAATTGCCCTTTATTTTAAACTCTTCTTCTTCTTCTTCTTAATTGCGATCTATTATCGCATATTTTTTCTTCTAAGAATTTCTTCAAGATTTGGCATATCTTCTTTCTCTTATCTTTCACCCCATCTTTCTTTGTTGATGCAAAGTATACAGTTTTTTTTTAATGTAAATATATACATATATAGAAATAATGCACAATTTCTAGATGAAAAAGAACGTATCGTGAATAACAATCTACCGATTAGAATTTATCCTTTGCAATGGGCCAGGGACCGGTCACGAGGTTTTTACCCAACGTAACGTAACCCAAGCACGAAACAGAAATTCCTACAAGCCTTAAAACCAATTTCTTTTTATCGTACGTTATCTTAGAACAACAAAGTCAAATTGTTCGACTTTATTTTTTTTCATTCTGGACATCTTAAAAGTAAGACTGAACTAATAACGAGTTCCTTGTTATATATATTATTTCTTACGACAAAGCTCTCAACGAAGAAACGTTTCATGTATTATTCGAAAAGGATCGTTAGCTCGTAAATCATTCTTTTGAAAATTTTCTTCTCATACAATTACGGTCAGTTCGTCGAAATAATATTCGAAATCAAGCGAGAAATAGTATTATACGGTTTATCGGTTTCCCCTTAGTCTCTTCGTTCCCGTCGTTCGTTGTCATCGTCCTTCCAAGAGGAGGAGAGTCTAAAAGGACAAGGACCTCACTTCTCTTCTTTCTCTTGTTATCAAAGAAGCAAGTTTGAAATTTGTTCAGACCCATTTTGAAAAAAAGAAAGTTACCTAATAAACGTGATTTTAAGTAGAAATTCTGATGTTTCCATTTTCTAAGAGCTTTTTTTGTTTTTTACTCGATCATATGCAAAAATCTAAGAGGAAAAAAAAAAAGGTATCTTCCCGTTCAATGGCACGATGAACGAACGAACGAACGAATGAACAAACGATCATGCGGAAGACGGGCCCAACGTAGCCCGGAAGCGTGTAAATCGACCTTTAAGGTTCGTCGATCGGTAAGGCGGACACAACACTCGTCGAGTACAGAAGAGTGAGAGAAAAAGGGTGCGCGAAAAGCAGGAAGCGTCGATGTGGGGCAAATTCCAGTGACCGTAGCGGTGTAACGAAACTAAGAAGGGCAAAAAAGGTAGCTAGAGAAGAAGAAGAAGAAAAAGAAGAAGATGAAGAAAGAGCGTGGCGACAACTCAGTAGCGGCTGTCGTCTCTCGTTCTCTTTTATTCCTTCTCAACATACACACACATCCTCTCTTTCTTTCTTTTCTTTTGATCTTTCTTTCTATCTATCTTTCTCTTTTCCCTATCTCTTTGACTTTTTCTCTTTTTCTTTCTATCTCAGTCCCTCGCTCGGTTCGGTACTCTTTTCTCCGCCTAAAAGTTGACCTCGAGTTTCAAGGGTAGAGAAGGCAGTCATCCGCCCCTCTACGTTAGCAGAAGGGGGGGATCTACGAGCCATAACTCTCGTATTCTTCACGAAGGAAACGAACGAAAGAGAGGAGGCGACGTTGACTCGGCGTCGATGCCGGTAGTCTCCCGCCATCCCCACCGGCCAAATCAAGCGTCCCGATTGGCCAAAGCGTCCTGGCTCTCCTTTGTGAGGGAGCGGGTGAAAGCGTGGCTTGGCAACGTCGCGCAAGTTCAACGCTGCCCGCTAGAAAGAAGGCTAACCTCGTGTGAAAGCGAAAGAGAGAGATAGAGAGAGAAAGAGAGAAAGAGACGGATCGACGCGTATGACGAAGGGGAAGAAGTAGAAGGGAGGAAAGGAGAGAGAGAGAGAGAGAGAAAGAGAAAGGTAGAGAAAAGAAGAGAAAGGGAGGGAATAAGAGAGAGATGAAACGAGCGAACGTTCGACCGGGCCGGACCTCGTCAGGTTGTTCTCTTCCGTGTCCTCTGTGTGCGAAATCGAACACGCGAGCTTAATGCGACGATAGAAGCTATCCAAAAGATCTCTCTCTATCTTTTTCTTTCTTTCTTCAGAGTCACGCTCTCTTATCCATGCGAGCGGACCATTGGCAGCAGCGTGTTCCACGAGGAGCATTTACGACTGCTCAGTGGCCGCTATCGGTATCACGGCTCACGCCGTGGTCGAACGTCGCGCGCGCTTTTACGCACGACGTTGTCATTGTCATCTTCGTTGTTTCTTCTTCTTTCATCTTCATCCTCGTTGTTGGTTGTTGTTGTTGTCCGTTGTGACGTTGTCGTTGTCGTCGTTGGTGCTGCTGTTGCTGTTGCTGCTGCGCGTAGGCGCACGAGAGAAAGATCGAAGGATTTCATTCGTTTAGGAGAGAGGGAAAGAGAAAGCGCGATCGTTGGGAGTCGGAAAAAAGAGAGAGTAAAGGAGAATCGTGGGGAGGGTGGGCAATCGGGCGGGGGAAGAGGTTAAAGAAACAAAGAAAGAACTACGAAGCAAAAGTATGTTCGCGAAAGCTGATAGAACAATGGAGTTTGGATATAGTAACGAACATAGATGTGGTAATAGGAGTGTCGTCGTGGTCGTCGTTGTTGTTGGTAGCGGCGATTAGAAAAATTAACGAAATGCGCTTGGTTAGCGTTAGAAAGGAATAGAAAGAAATTAAAAAAAAAAGGAGAAGAGAGACGCTACGATGAACGTATCGTCGTCGTCGTCGTCGTCGTCGTCGCTACCACCGTCGCCGCGACCGCGGGCCGCGGCAGTCGTCGTTGTTGAGCCAGCGACGTTGAGGCAGATTCGGGCTAGAAGAGAAGGAACGAGAGAAGCCGAGTAAGACCCGAACGATCGACGTCGGGCAAGGCAGCGAGAAAAGAGAGAGAAAGAGAGGGTGATGGGGAGAGGGTGAGGAGGCACACGGGTGTCGTACCACCGTTCGCGATGGTGGTGGTGGGGGACTAGAAGAAAAAAGAAAGAGCTATAACGAGAGAAGGGGAGAAGAGAGAAAGAGAGAGCAAGCCTTCCCTGGTTCGCCGGCCGGCCGTCGTGTCTCCCCTACCACCCCTCAGCTAGTGCTCCCTTTTCGTCCCGCACGGCTGCTTCCAGCAGCATTGCCTTGGTGCTGGTACCGCCGCCACCGCCACCACCGTACCTAACCCACCACGGAGCTGTAGCCAACGAACGACGACGAACGGTCGAGCGTAGCGTCGAGTTGAGAGAACGTATATTCCAAGTGTACCGCGCGTTCCACGAAGCCTTTACTCCGTGCGTAGTAAAGCGCTCCGAAGCGTCGAGCGCGCGCGCGCCTAAACACCCGCGGTTACAATAAGAGAGCGCATTCATATACCTGGTGATACATCGCTTATATTGTGTGCTGTGTGCGCCAGGTGGACGACTAAAGAGAGAGAAATAAAGATAGAAATATAACTACCCAAGGGAGTGAACAAGACAATAAAGACAAGGAATAAAGAAGTACGCAACAATACAGTGTATTTGCATCAGTGATACAATCACGGAAGAAAAAGAAGGAAAGGTATATATAGATAGATATATATATATATGAGTTATATTTAAAGAAGAGAAAAATAGATAGGAAAGATAGAGAACGAAAGCGAGAACTAAAGCAAATAAAAAAAAAAGGATTTAAGAGGAGGAAGAAAGTAGTCGCGCGTCGTTGTTGGGTATCTCGTCGAACGAAAGCGCGCGTCCACGACGTCGTCGACGCCGAAGCCAAATCCGAAAAGAAGGTGGAAAAAAAGGATAAGGACGACGACGAGGAGGAAAAGAACGAAGAGCCGGCTAGTAATACCGTACGGATGTGAGGGTGCGCGCGTGGACGAGGTACCTTCTCTCGCGAGAGAGCGCGAGCGTGCCCGGTCTCGCTCGCGCGCACGCGTGTGCGTGTGTGTGCGCGTCGTCGTGAGTAACCTCTCGTCGTCGCCACCGCCGTCGCCACCGCTGCCTCTGCTGCCGGTTGTACCCGTATCTTCCTTTCTCTCTCTCCCTCGTTGTCGTTGTCGTCCTCGTCGTCATCGTCGTAGTCATCGTACCCATCGACGTAGTCCTCCTCCTCATCGTAGTAGTAGTAGTCCTCTTCGTTGTTGGTGTACCGGCAGTCGTTGCTGGATAAACTACGAAGGTACGAAGAGGAGAAGGTGGAGGTAGTGGAGGTGGAGGTGGAGGAGGAGTGAAGGAGGTGGGGGTGGAGGACGTAACGTAGGAGCCGCGTACGTGTACGCGCGTACGAAATGTCGGAACACCACCGCGTAACCGGTGGCTGGGCTACGGCCAACCCTGGAAACCGCGAGGATGGATCTGGTGGTGCCCCTTGGTGGCCTTCTGGCATGAACGCCGTTTCTGCTGCAGAACAGCAAGCACAACAGCAGCAGCAAGCACAACAGCAACAACAAAACCTTCATCAGCATCTGCTGAATCAACAACAGCAGCTTAATCAACAACAGCAACAGCAAGCACAGCAGCAACAACAGCAACAGCAACACCATCAGCAACAGCAGCACCAACAACAGCAGGACATAGTCAGGAGTACTGCGGCGGGGACACAGCAGCTTTTCTCCTACAAAATGGCATCCAGCTTTCAGAATCCGGCAACGACCGGTACGCAGTCGAGCCCGGTCTCGACGTCAACGCCTGTTGGCTCCTGCATGAGGGGTGGATACGACTTCAGACTAGGCAACGCTCCCGGATCGGGCGGCGGTGGCGTACCTGGCACTCCGTCCGCGCCACCGCCCGGCGTACAGTGGTGGTATACTACAGGCGGTGTTATGGACGCGGCCGCACAGAACAACCTCCATCAACAGTTGCAGTCGCAGCAGCAACAGCATCTATCCTCGATTACCACGCAAACATCTACACCCCCCGTCATGTCGCCGGTATGTTCGACGATCGCGTCTTCTTCTCTTCTCTTTACTTCTTCTTTCTTCTTCTTCTTCAACGATCCGACTCTATCTATACATCTTCGTTTCACGCACGCTCTTTATCCCTCTTTCTTTCTTTCCTTTCTTCCTTTCTTCTTTCTTTCCTTCCCCTTCATCCTACTACCGTACTCTCTTCTTCACCCTGTATCTAATCAACTTCTCTTCTATCCGCCGCCCCTCTTATTTCCATCTTTTCATTCTTCTCTTTCTTCCTTCCATGTCTTTTTCTCGTTCATCATTAATATGTTTTTTGTGATAAAGAAATATTAAAGTTAAGGGGAGGTTTCGCGCGTGAGATCGATCGTTGCGAAAATACGCATAAAGCTGCCTCGCTCGCATGCTCTTTTAGTTCATTCGTTAGAGTTGTTGGTTCATTCGTTTGTTCTTGTTCATTCGCTCGCTTGTCGTTCGCTAGTAGTTGCTCGCTTGTCTCGATCGATAGCCTGTTTCTTGTAGCTTCACGACCGAAGCTTTTTTTCCTTCTCTCTCTCTCTCTTTCTCTTTTTTTTTGTGAGTTTCCCAACGCTGCTGTTATTTTATTACCATGCTTCCAAACTCCATATTGCTCTAAAAGTTCCTGTGCGTTTTACTTTATCCAATATTTTTCGTTAGTTTCGTTCGTTATTTCATCATTGGTTGTTTCATTCTAATAATTTTTTCCCACGATCGTATTTCCAACATCTTGGTGGGTGGATAAGATTATTTTTGTTTTTTTTCTTCCTTTGTTCTCGACATATTTTTTTTATTTTGTTCATTTCATTATAAAACACCCGCTTTCGAGCAGCCAGCAAGTCGCGCGAGATTCCGATCGTAAAAAGGATCGTGAGGGAGGCTCTCTCGGTAGTTACTGTCGTCGTTGGGAAAACTGGTTTGTTTAGGCGCTATGGTGCTCTCCAGAGAGAAAGAGTTGCTGCTTGTTGAGAGGAGGAGAAGCTTGGTAACTAACACCACCACCATTACCACCACTACACCACCACCTTCTCCCCTTCTATCGATAGTATTTAATATTCAACACGTTCATCGTTAAACTTTTTAAACAATTGGGGAGTAATGTTTCGTCATTGTTTAATTATTGTTAAAAACTGGCCTTTTACATTCGATTTGTTTTTAAATTTTGTATTTATTTTTATATTTCTTAACTTTTAACATTTTTCAGGTACTTCCCTCCTCTTTTGTTTTCTTTATTGTTGTTCATGTTCTTTTTTATTTTTTCTTTGTCTCTCTTTTCTTAGGTTATTTTACTACGTGAAAATAGAAAATGAGATTATTGAAGAGAGAGTGACCCGCGTACTCGAATAATCGATTTTCGATTATACTTGATACTACAAATCGTCTTTGTGTTAGTTCGTCGAACGGTGACGAGTTTTTTTCTACTATAATTAAGCGCCTGGGAAGCTTTCGAGCCGGTGCCTCTCACATATTGCGTTGCGCCTTAAAGCTTGCGCTTTACGAATTTTCTTCTTCCTCTCTCTCTCTCTCTCACACACACACACACATATATATATATATATATATATTAATAAAAATTTATTCGTATAATAAAAATAATTGTTTAGAGTACTATTTTGGTAGAAAAATATCGTGACTGCAAAATAAGTTTTATTTTTTGATAATAAAAGTTTTAATAGATCGTAGAAAACATGGCGAACGGTGTTCATGCGCGCCATTTTCCAAAATTACACGCTCATCCATAATTTACTATTTTCTTCCTACACATACATACACACACACAACACATGTGTGAAGATTTACTTATTAACTCCGAAAATATGCATCACGAGTTTTTTTTTTATTTTATAAAGTATTTCGTGCTAACACGTATTCGTATTTTTCTATCTGTGTTGGTGGGTGACTCATATTTCTTTTTTTTTTCTTTTTCCTTTTTCTTTCTTTTTTCAAATTCTCTGATCGTCAGTTTCCGGTGTTATGTAAATGTAAGATAATTGTGTTTTTTTCCCCTCTTTGTAAAAATTTTAACCTTAATTTTGTTTCAACCAAATTTTGAACAAGTTACGTATTCACGTTACGTATTACATCTTTTAATTTCACTCCAACATAACACAAAATCTTTCATTTTTATTGACGAAAATACGTAAATGTTTTCATTTCTTTCTCTCCTACTCTTTATTTTTTTTATTTTTGAATGAAAAGAAAGAAAATAAAGGAAAAAGAAAATTGTCCATTAACCAAAAATATTTTTTGTTTGTTTATACATTTCGTTTTTGAAATACGTAACGATTGAAGAATCAATAAGAAAAAGTTTTTAACGTGGTTCTGTTCAGGTAAGAAAAAGAAAAAAAAAAGAAATATAAAAGTTAGGTTAGAATTTTGTTAGAATTTATAAATTTTCTTCCTTTGTCTATCCCCGAACTACGACAGGATTATTAATTACCCATGCTCTCTCTCTCTCTCTGTGTGTGTGTGTGTGTGTTTGTTTGTTTGTGTGTGTAACGATAAAGAAAAAGAAAATGATTTTCTCGTCGAAAGAAAAAACTTACTTTACTCAAAAAAAAAAAAAAAAAAAAGTAAAAAAGAAAAAAAACTAAATTTAAAAACGTGCTTGATATTCCCAATTGTGTAACGTAAACCTTTTTTTTTTATTATTTTTTTTTCTTCTGTAGTTTTTCTTAACCTCGTCAGGGAACAATAGAGTAAAAAAAACGTTTAATAAAACTTTAGAAATATTTCTATTGAAATAATTCTTGACTAATCTGAATTTTTCAGATTTCACAAATTTAAGTAATATATTTAATTAAGTAATATAACATATATATATATATATATATATAATATGGTAAATCATATATTAAATATTACTTTCGAGAGTAGGAAGGAAAAAAAGTAGGATATGAAAGAATGTTGGAAAATTCAATTTTATTTTATAAACTTTTTCTCATAGTTTATATTTTACTTTAATAATTTTGAAGTAATTTAATTATAATAAGAATTTTTCGAATTTTTATTTCCTCTTGATTTTTCTTTGAATTAAAATTTATGTTTAATTTAATTGAATATTTTTGTCATATTTAATTTTGGTTTTTGTTTGAAATTGATTATTATATTTAATTGAATATTTTTATATTACATGTAATTTTGATTTTGGTGTTAAATTTTTTATTATTTAATGTAATATTTTTATAACACATTTTATTTTTTTTTTTATTTTAAATTTATTATTATTTAATTTAATATTTTTTTAACACATTTAATTTTTGTTTTTGGTTTATTTTTTATTATTTAATTTGAATATTTTTATATCACATTTAATTTTTATTTTTGTTTGAAATTTATTATCATTTAATTTAATATTTTTATAACACATTTTATTTTCGTTTTTTTTTGTAATTTAATATTACTTAATTTAATATTTTTATATTACATTGAAATCATTGTTTTTGTTTAAAATTTTTTATTATATTTAATTCAATATTTTTTTTCATATATTTTCAATTTCAATAATTCAACATTTAATTTTTGATTTTGTTTTAAATTTATTTTTTTAATGAATTCTTTTTTTCTATTTCTTTTCTTTGTTCTTTTTTTTTCTTTTACTTTAAATCATTCAGCCGTGAAATAACATATGGCGAGAATATATTCCACGTAAACGAAACTTCGGGGTCTCTCTCACTCAGTTTCTTTCCATAACGGTACTTTGCTCGATCGAAGACTAGTTTTATTCTTCCTATAACTTTCCTAAGTTAGATAAAGAGAAGATCTTTATTATAATAACAAGGAAAAAAATCTTTAATTAACGATGAAAATTTATCTAACTTTACATATCAAGTATTTCTTTTTTCTTTTTAAGAAGAAAATTACGTCAATAGTAATTCTCATTATACACGTTTTTTAATATAAGCGTTTGTTTTATTTTTATCTATAAATTTTATATCTAATAAATTCAACACACACACACACATACTCCCACACCTATTTTCTTTCAAGGTTATATATTTTATATACACAACAATTTTTATACATAAAATTTCAACAGACAATTCAATTTTTAACACAAAATTCTTTTTCAACAAAACACATTTATTCTTTATGTTGGTTGGTTGGTGTCTCATTACCTGTATAAAAAAAAAAAAAATAGGAAGGAAAAAATACTTTAGGATATTTGCTAGGATATTTTCTTTTCTTCTTGTTTCTTCATTTTGTATTATGATAAATTTATTGGGTTGGCAAGAAAGTAATTTCGCTTTTCTAATGTTAAATAAAACTCAATTGTTTCTATACAACAAATGAACTTCAAATTAAATAACTAAATTTTATTAACTTTCTATACAAAAAATGAACTTTACATTAAATAACTAAAAAATTCTAACATTAACCCATTAGCTGCCACGATCCCCATTTGGGGATTTTGGAATTTTACTTACACCACTCGGTTTTATATGGACTGTATGGAATAATTGCATAATAATAGCTATTTTGTATGTATAAAATAATAATAAAAGAAATAGGTAATAGTCTCTTATTGGTTTTTTTTCGTGCAACCAGCCACATTCCCCATTTAAGACTTTTTCAAAAATATAAATATTTCTGAAACCAAAAATAATTTGGCATATAATGGGTTAACAAAATAATAACGAAACAAACATAACCCTATCTATTAGTTAATCCGAAATTACTTTCTTGCCAATCCAATATTTCTTTGTAGTAGTCATAGTAGTAGTTTTTTATTTCATATTTTCATTATTATATCATCGATCGTTATCCGATCATTCATACTTTATTTAACATTTAATTCTTCTGTATGTTGATGATTGTATATGTTGGTTGTAGTGATGATAGTGAAAAGGAAGGATGGATCTTACGTTTCATTCTCTTTGTCGTCAAAGTTCTAGAATATTTCTTAGAAACATTCGTCATCGAATTATTGTCGTTAAGTTATTTACTAACACACACGACAATAATATAAATTGCATTTATATATATATATGGCGAATGTTATTTTTTTTTTACACGACTGATCATTGGATCGTTAGGAATTGTTTTTTCAAATAATAAGAAGAAGAGAAAGAAAAATAAAAATTGTTTATCCAAGTGTTTTTTTCAAAGCTCAAAAACAGTCAACCAGCAGCTTCATCTGTCCTTAGAATTTAATTGAAAAAATATTTCTCAAGAATCATATATATATAAAAGATTTCATATTTCTTTCAATCATAATTTTTATTTTCTACTTTAGCAATTAATTATCTAGATTTTATCCAAGATAAAATATATAGATAAATTTATGTATATATGTTTATCATGTGTTATTTTATAGGTGATTGATGTATTCTTTTGCACTCGAAAGAGAATTGTTTTAATTCAAATTGTACCAATAATGGATAACGCAATAATTTCTTGGAACAATTTCATTAGCAATTTATTTAAAAGAATCAATGATGTTAATGTTCTCTTGTCACATTGTTTTATTAAATGGGGGAGGGGACATTATTTGTATTTAATTAAAAATGTCTATCACAGTTTTGAAACCATTGAGTGTGCAAAGGGTGGTAAATTTAGAAAAGTACTTAATTCAAACAAAATTATATATATTTATATTTATATTAATTTTAATTTATTTTTTTATATTTTTTATATTTTAATTTTTAATTCCTAATTTAAATTGAAATTAATTTATATAAAAATTAATTTATATAAAAATTAATTTATTATTTAATTTTATATAACTATATATATATATATATATATTTGTTTATTTGTTGGTTCATAATATTATTGTATATGTATATATAAGATTTTAATAAGTAATATTATAAGTACTACTCTAATCAAAACATCAACGGAATGTCCTACGCGATAAACATCAAACGTGAGAATCATCATCTTATACACTTATAACAATGGAACCTATTCACGCCTCTTATTTAGCGGCAAACGAGGCCGTCTCAATCTAACCGATTGTGTTTACACTCATCAGATCAACACGTAAATTTAGATCATTGAAGTTCGAGATATGTGACAATTCCTTATAATCACAGGATATACATGTATACATATTTATATATAATATATAAATATTAGATGAACCGGAAAGTAATGGTGTGATTATATTATAATAAATACAAATTTGTTAAAAATTGATTCGTTAGAATTTTAGGTTAGAATGCAATATTACTTTCCTGTCCACCTAATATAAATAATTTAAACTATATATACATATATACATATATTTATTTCTTTTCACAAGTTTCTTCTATTTTTTTTATTTTTTTTTATATAAGACATAAATTGTTACAAAAGAAAAGTAAGAAAAACAGAAAAAAAAAACAAAAAATAAGTATAAAGATCTTCTTTAAACTTTTAACTTTTTCTCAATCGAAGATGATAACACACACATACATACATACTATCTTATATTTATTTTAGGTTACTTTTATAGGATAACCATGAAACAAATGGCTTCTAGACCGAACTACTATTAATCATAAATAGACTTTCGGTAGAGAGGAAGAGGGGGAAGAGATGGGGGTTAGGGAGGGGAGATACTCTTGTGTTAAATATATAGCCCACGTTCGAATTTCTACGAAACGTGATAAATTATGAAAGATAACGAAGTAATGAATTTTCTTCGCTCCTCGTTCTTTTTTCTTTTATTTTTTTTAATCTTATTTCTTCTTTCTTTATTTTTTAATAATTTTTTTATTCTTATCACGTCTTAAAGTTGTTGTATGCACTTACGTTGTACCGCAAGAAATAAGGTTACGTTGTACTGGAAGAATTGAGAAAAGAATTAAGGTTATGTTTTTTCTTGAAAAATCATTTTCATAAAATAACCTAGAAATTTTTTTTAACGGTCACCCGGTATAAATACATGATGAATTCTAAATAGTACAATTTTATTAAGTACAATTTTAAAAGAAATTGTTGACTTGATAAAAAGATAATTGCAAAATTTGTTCAGATAAAAGTGACTTTTCTTAAACATATTTTTTTTTCTTTATCTTTTAACCGCGTTTTTTTAAAAAAGTTCGTTAATGGAGAAGAGGAAAAACACGACGACGACTAAAACTCAGTTGAAAGAAAGGAATTTTGAAAATTAGATCTTTTACTTTTATCCGATGATGGAAGTCAAGATATTAGATTAAGTATTTGATATTATTTTCTTTTTTTTATCGGTCGTAAATATTATAATTTATTTGAGTACGACGTGCCTGCCCCCTTCCATTCCCCCTTCCTTAGCTTGCATGACGTCGTCGATATTAAAATGTGACGATCGTCATGCGCGTTAAAGTGGGAGAAAAGAAAAAAGAAAGAAAAAGGGTGGTAGGAAACAGGGTAGGAGGTGGGGAGTTAGGAGGGTGACAGGGAGGAGAAAAAGTAATTTATTTATTTTCTCTTTTTTCCTTGTTTCGTTTCAATTCGTTTGTTCATTTTATCTTTGCCATGCGCGCGAGCGCACGCACGCGTCTTCTAAAAACGGTTTTTGGGCAACACACATATACATATACACACATAACATACACGTAGCCCCTATTCCAAGTTCCCATCGCACCTCCATTGCACCTCCATCGCACCTCCCGATTGCATCATCGATCGGACTGCATAGACCGCACCTGCTCTTGGTGGTTGGTGCTCATGCTAGCACTATTAGCTTATTTCTAAAACACATTTTATTATTATTATTTTTTTCGTTAGGCCCTTCTTCTTTCCTAGCGCTCATTTATTTAATGATAACTTTTCTATTTTTTTTTTGTTTTTTTCCTTACCTTTTTTTTCTTTTCAATTATTTTTTGTTCTTTATTGCGATCAATGGAAAGATGGAGGCTACTTTTTTTTCCTCTTTTTTTTTTCTTTTTTAAACTTTGTTATTATTTTTTCTAGAAAAAAGTATTTCTATAATAACTTCGTTTATTTTTATTTATTTATTTATTTATTTACTTACGTTTCATTATTTTCTACGATATTGTCGAAGGAATTTCTTCAAAGGTATAAAAGAAGAATTCTTTTATAGGTTATATTTATACAATGTTGTTATTAACTTGAGAATTGTATTTTCTTTTAATTATTTTTTCGTGGTATTGAGGGAAAAGAAATACGAAAGATCCTTTTTCATGCTGTGTTTACACAATATTGATTATAAACTTGAGAATTTTTTCTTTTTATAGATAAAAAGAAGATATTCCGAAAGAACGACGTCCATCTTTATTTTTTTACATTATTATTTTTTCTATGATATTTGAAAAGGATGGAAAAAAAATACTCTTGAAAATAAAAAAATAAGGAACCTTTTTATAACTCTGTTATTTGACTAGAGAATTTTTTTTATATATTCTCGACAAAATAATTTCGAACGTCCATTTTAATTTTGTTTTAATTTTGAAAAAAAACTCTCATGGAGATGAAAATATATGGCTCGATATTTTCCCGTTACTTTTTTCTTTTTTTTTTTTGTCATTTATTTTATAGATGTATACAACACATATGTATACACATATGTATATATATATATATAAATATATATATATTTATATATAAATGTGTATATATATATATATTTATTTATTTATATTCCCATACGTATTTATTATCAGATGGTAGAAAACTCGTCAGTAAATTATCGCTCGACACACATGTATTTTCATCGAAAACATTTTGTTAGTTTCTCACGATGGAAAAGTTAATACATATACACACGTCTATTAAACTAAATACACATATATATATATA